>VZSF01003241.1:448468-523132 GCA_013398295.1 Chionis minor | reverse complement strand
GCCTCTCCCGGCGGCGGCGGCGGCCGGTGGCGCAGGGTTGTGCGAGGCCGCCACCTGGCGGTCCCGGGCCGTGAGGCGGCGGGGCGGGTGCGCCGGCAGCCCCGGGGACCCGGTCGCCCTCTGCCGGCGCCGCGCAGCCCTTCCCGGGGACTGCTGGGCCCCAGGGGCCGGGAGCGGCTGTCGGGGCGACTCGCTCCTCTGACGAGCCCGGCGCTGGGCGCTCTCCGGCAGCGGGGAGGCGGGGAGGCGGCCAGCCATGGCCTTGATTTCCTACAGGTGCTCGGGGAGGGGCTGGGATGTCCGCCCCGCCCCGCCCCGCCGAGCTGAGGGGAAGGCCCCTGCGCTGCCCCTCCGCGATGGCGGTTCCAGTCAGGGCGCTCGGCGCCGCCATGGGCCCCGGCCTGGGCCGAGGAGGCCTCTCCTGCTCGGAGCGGTGCCGCGAGCGCCCACCGCGGGCTGTGCCGCTCTTCAGGGTCTTGCAGGGGTCTGCAGGATGGCGTCTATCGGTGAGCTGGTTTTTCTCACTGTTTTGTTGCTGGGGCTGGGCTGTGAAGGGCTCGTCGGCAAGCCAGGTCTGTGTCTGTTCAGGGAAGGCCCGGGGCCATTCCCTCAGGCTCTGCCAGCTCCAGAGAATCCCCGGGGCTGGCAGGGCCCTCTGGAGATCACCCAGTCCAACCCCCTGCCAGAACAGGGTCACCCAGAGCAGGTGGCACAGGATGGCGACCAGGTGGGTTGGGAATGTCTCCAGAGTCGGAGACTCCACCACCTCTCTGGGCAGCCTGTGCCAGGGCTCTGCCACCCTCACAGGAAAGAAGTTCCTCCTTGTGTTCAGATGGAACTTCCTATATTCGAGTTTTGTGTCCGTTGCTTCTTGTCCTCTCACTGGCCACCGCTGAAGAAAGACTGGCACCCTCCCTTGAAGTATTTATAAGCATTGATGAGATCTCCCCTAATCTGGAGCCTTCTCCAGATTAAAAAGACCCAACTCTCTCATCCTTTCTTCATAAGAAAGATGGTCCAACTCCCTGATGATCTTCGTGGCCCTTCACTGTCCCCTCTCCAGCAGTTCCCTGTCCTTGAACTGGGGAGCCCAGCACTGGACACAGTACTCCAGATGTGGCCTCACCAGGGCAGGGCAAAGGGGAGGGATGACTTCCCTCAACCTGCTGGCCACGCTCCAGAGCCATGTTCCTCTGTTCCTCTTCAGTCTTTCCCCCACTTCCCCAACCAGCCTGCCTGAAAAATAGCTTCAAATCTTGCTCCTCCAGGGAACATGAGAGATGGCAATGCTGCCTTGTTTTGTCCTACTTCCATTAAAATCATTGTTGTCTCTGAGGTGCAGAATTAGGCCTTTTATTTCTCAAGGTTTAGAAATTTTCCTTAGGACTGTGGCTAAGGTAGTTGGGGGGATAATCATGCCCAGTAACTCAGTAGGCGAAAAACTTCTCTGACAGATGTTGCCGGGGGCAAAGCACAGCCCTTTCTGTGCCCCCAGTTTTAGGGGTTGGTTTCCTTTTACTTAGCCCTGCTGTTGTTGAGCAGAATCAGACCTCAGCTGGATACACAACTCTGAAAGTTTTTTGTGAATCTTGGTTAGTTTTCAGATTCTGCCTCTTGGGCTCTTCTCTGTACAAAACGGCTTAAATTAGAAAGAGTAGAGTAAACATGTAGGATTTAAGTAGAATCTGCTGGAAACCGCCTAATGTTTTATTAACAAATTGCCCCATGAAATTAAGTGAATAATAGATGAATGTAGCTCTGGTGGGACACGAGAACCTGCCAGTGGAGTGTGTTTGCGAGGTGATGGGCAGGTTACAGGCTTCTGAGATAATTAGTCATGAGTGGGGCAAAGCCACCAACACACCTTGCAGCAATAGCTCTTCTCACAGGCATGAGAACGGCTATTGGAGCAAACCAGTCTGGAACTGGACTGAATGGTGAAACCAAAAAGTCCTTTGGTGGGAAGAAGACCCTGCTATCGCATCCTTCTTTGTGAAGACAGTATTTCCATAAGAGTAGCTGTCCTAGGTCGGGGTTCGGTGGGAAGAGAGGAACAATGCTTGGTTCTAGAGTACTGAATGAATAAATGCAGATACTGAATGAATAAAATAGGGTGGCTTTGGACCAGAGCCTCTTCAAATTCTGCTTCTACCACCAGCTTTGCACGTTGTTCAGGCATGTTATGATCTTGCTAGTGTCTTGCTCAGACATACGGCAGCCCCAGCAGAGCTGAACCACATGTAAATGGGAAATACGCTACATCCCTGGAGGTTCAAGGCCAGGTTGGACAAGGCTTTGAGCAACCTGGTCTAGTGGGAGGTGTCCCTGCCCATGGCAGGGGGCTTGGAACTAGATGATCTTTAAGGTCCTTTCCGACCTAAACCATTCTATGATTTACTGCTTGGGATGAAGGGTCATGCCGCTCCCATAGGAACAGCTTCTTGTCTGATCGCTACAGTTCATTTATTCTAGTAGCCACAATTAATGCTGATACCCATGAGTGTCCTTACTTGGGACACCTCTTAACCACTTTAATAACTGTTCAGAAGTGCTGCCCGTGGCCTTGGTAAGCCCATAGCTGTCCTGCGTGTCCTGCTTTCAAACCTTCTGCTGACAGCCCCCCGGGAAGGCAGAGCCAGAGGACACTGCCTGGGTCAAAACAGCCCCTTGTAGTCTCCGGCAGCTGCGTAATAAACTGCCTGGTTGTAGCCGGGAGATGGGTCCTCTCTGCAGCTGTGCGTGATTCCGCCTTGGGCAGAGCTGGCAAAGCCCTGATGAGGCCGGATGCTGCAGCCTGGGATGTGCTGCCCCGGGAAGGCCAGTGCTGCAGGGGGTCAGCAGTGGTTCCTGTGCCTGGACTCAAGGACTGAGGGGTGTTGGAGTCGCTTGTGGGCGCGGGGTTGTGCAGACGGCAAGGTGTCCCCTTGTAGGGGGGGGCGTGTATTTATGGAGGGCATGTATTTATGGAGGTAGGGTGGATTCTGAGCAGGGGCAGAGCAGGTGCTGTGGGAACCACTGCCTTGTGAAGGAGCAGGTTCTCTGTTTACTCGCGCTGTGATGTGTCTTTACACAAAGGACCAGCTCTTGTTTGCCTGCTGAGGGTGCAGGCGTGAGTCAGGTTTGGAAAGCAGCAAGCCTAGAGTGGGGGGTCCCTGCTTTGGGGGGTGTTAGCAGGCCATGTGAGACAGCAGTGGGGAAACCAGGGACACCTGGAGATGCAGCACAGTCACTGCTGTAAACCAGCCTAGAGGAGTGTGTGATGGTGATGCTCAGGACATCTCCAACAGGGAGGCTAAAGGCTGCTGGGAACATCCAAGGATTTCAGGTACTATGTTGTAAGGTTAAATTGTCCACAATAAGTGAGACCTCTTTCCAGACCACAGAAGTGTCTTTGAGCATCTCTCTGAGTGCTTTGGCGTAGCCCCACTGAATTACAAGCGTTTTTTGCCATGGTTCTGCAGTGAGACCAGTCCTGTCTGATTGCCCTTGGTTGCCGCCTGCGTGGCTCATCTTGCTGCCTGTCTAAAGGAATTCCTGTTTCTGACAAGACTTCCAGCAAGAGCAGCTCCTCAGCCCAGACAAATTGCATACAAATCCTGCAATTATGCCACCAGATTTAATACTCATATGAAAAAGTTCTCATGGTTTTGTTCCACAGGCAGCTACTGTGAGAACACATCTATGTCAGCTGTCAGTATTTATTATCAGCTCGCAAAAAGTAGAATTTTGTTGTACTTGCATGGAATTTTTCATGTTCTTCCCTCAACTGCGCAAATGAATCACAGTACGTGTGGAATATATAGGCAGACGTCAGCTTTTTATTATGACTTAAACTCTGGTCTACTTACTCAATTGAGAATTGAAAACACATGGCTTTAGTATGTAGGGCTTTTTTACTCATTAAATGCTAAAGCTGTAGTGGCAGTTTCCAGGGACTTTCTGTCCAAATTTCAGCATGCCTTCAAAAGGAAGTCGGGTAAGTGCTTTATAGCAGAGCAAACAGTCCTGCAGCGAACCTTGCAGTCCAGAAATTTATGATACTACTTAACACTTCGTCTTCAGAGTGTTTTCTGGATGTAACTCGTCCCCTGAGATCCAAACTCCTTTAGGCAAATGGGAGATCTGCTGAGTAGCAATGTTTGGGAGAAGGAATGGACTTACTTGTAAACTTAGACCAGTTATGCTAAAATAAGGAGGACTAAATGGAGGAGGCAAATTGGGGAGAATACTTAAAACTACTGGTGCGAAAGAAATTTTGTATGTATTTTGAAATGGTGCTTGTTCAAAAATTTGCCTGCGCTTACTAAAATATAAATAAAAGCCACGTAATGGTAAAACAAAGATGTTAGAATCCTCAAATGAGAAAAAAATCCATGTTAAATTAATCCAAATGTTTAGAATTTACCCAAAATGAAACTGGCTCTGAGCAGAGCATGGAGAGAAGGCTGTTTCACCAAAACTATTTCGTAATGAGAATTTATTTTTGCCCTGTTTTTTATTTTGCCACAGCACAGAGAAGTGTATTATTGTCTGAATTCTGAACTATGTTGTTACCCCCATGAAGTGATATATCTTCCCCAGGGAGAGGAGCAAGACAGGACGAGTGCTTGAGTGAGGATGGGCAGGCTCGGGATGGATCAGAGATTGAGACAGCTGGTTTGCAGTGGTGAAGAGCCCAGGAGCAGGTCAGCCTCCTTGGGGCTGAGGTTGGGGACCTCTGGAGTCTCTTCTGTGTCTCTCCCAGACAGGGCTTCTTCATCCTTCAGGCTGTTTGCCCCTCCACAAGTGGAACGGGAACAGCAAAATTAGGCAGTTCTAGACTGTGAACAGTCAAGCCACGAGAAAGTAGCCGGCAGTGTGCGAGAGCTGCCCCGAGGCTGCTACGGGCTCACCACAGTGCTCGGAGTCAAGGGCACAAAGCCACCCGTTGGGTTTTGCTGCATCTCCTGGTCTGCACAACCCCATCCAGCTGTGAGTCCCACAGAAGCCCTGGGAGACTCATCTCCACAGCCTGGATGAACCGTTATCGGAAGGGACACGCTGTGGCAGAGGCATTGACATGTCTTTATTCAAGTGAGGAACAGTGTGCAACCTAATAAGGAATATAATTTTTTTTTTCATGGTGCACATTCATCTGCCCTGTTTTCCTCACAAAAAAATGCCTGCAGTTCTTGCCAAACAGCCTCGCCTCAACTCCTTCTTTAAAAGTTCATTCACAGTTAACAGCCACACTCACAGCTGACAGACGCTTCCCTGGGAGTAAACAAGGCTCTGCATTTTGGGTCAGCTCGGAAGGTTTCCCGGTGTCCCTGTGACTCATGACTGGAAGGGTCATCCCGAAACACACCCCCCTGGTGATGTGATCTTGGTACAGTCCAAAGAGTTTCAGGTTGAGGAGCCGAGGGGATCTTTGTTTGCAGGAGTCACTCTGGAGTTTGATGTGCCTCAGAGCAGGGACAGACCTCAGCCAGGTAAGTGCCAGAGGTAGCTTGTAAACGGGTATTTACTTGATTTGCGCCTTTATCACCAGGATGAAAACTCTCTGTATTACTAGTAATGAGCACTTCAGCCAGCACAGTAAGAAAATGCTTTTGCCAACTGCAGTAATGGACATTTCTTTCAGAAGGTTGCTTCTCAACTGTGTGCTAACTCTGAGCCACGCACTCCTGTGATTTATTGTGAGAGCATGGCTGCTCTCACTTCTCCTGGGATAACCAGTCTAACGCTAGGCTTCTCTCTACAGGCGTCGTTAACAGTTATACCAAATAAAGGGGCCAGACTGATAAAGCGTGATTTGATCTCGGCGCTCATATCGCTCCATTCTCCGTATTGTCTCTGATCTTCCCAAATACTGTCGGTTCCCTCTGTGGATTCTTTCATTGTGAAATTCAAGTGGGTATTTTACTTTTTTTTGTTGTTCTTGTGAAGGAGAGATTTTTATACTGTTTCTAAAATAATCGATAAGTGGATACAGAAAATAATGGAGTGGTATGACAGGGAGTCACCCATTAATTTGCAATCACGGTCTTTTTTTAAACTAACTTTTATGAAAAGGCAGAATGGAGAGATACTGGAATTCCTAAGAAAAGTGTTTCCTGTGGTTTCAGCACAAAAGCTTAGCTTGAATGAATCAACTGGCAATTGCTGTTAGCGTTTTCTTTAGAGCTTGTTATAGATCTGTGGACTTGGATTAATGTTGATTGTGACAATTGGCATTTACCATACTAATTTACTTTTTCTAAAAAAAATTCAGAACTGGAATTGTACCTCTCTGTAGCTAGCTGCAGATCTGTCTGGTCTTGAGGCTATCGCGGAAGCCACCGAAGGTCGAGTTCTTTGAAGCATGCAGATACCTTTGCACCCTGGAAAATCCCGTCTGTCTGCATAGCCTTAAAAATGTGTCCCATAGCCACTTTGTGTCTTCTCTAAAAAGAGAGATGTTCTATATTAGTTTAGCTAAAGGATCAAGCTGTACTAAGATTGGACCATGTGCAATATACATAGCCCAAAACAGGGCTCCTTTCCATAGGGAAACAAAGCGGCAGCATAAAATGAGCAAGTGGCAATTGCTGCCCTAAACCAGAAATGGCCGCCGCGAGTACCTCCTTCTGAGTCCTGTTGAAAAGGTAGCACGTGCTCACCGTGCTAGTGCACGGTTGTTTAGAGAACCATTATAATCTTGCATGTCAACTGCGGGCAAATGCGTGCGTGTTGATCTGTAGTGCTATATATTCATCCGTGGACCGTCGTCCTGGTGCTCTAGGAGTCAGAGACCCTCAGAGTCCGGATGTGCGGAGAGTTTTGAATTTCTGAATGCTGGCCGGGATCTAGTAAGGGACTTGAGTATCTGCAGTGGGGCCACAGGCAAAATGCTGGGGCCTTAAGGCTAAAATGTAGTCTAAAAAAAACTTGACTCAGGCTACTGCTTAATGCCTAAACTGTGAAGTGCCACATATGCCTATGGATTGTGGACTGTGCGTGCCCTTAACTTAGTACAGGCTTGGTACAGCAGCGCTGCGGGGGGCACCGTGGATTCCCAGTTGGGGCTGCCAAATAAGTTGTACCTCTGGCTGAGTCCCTCGGGCTCTTGGTGCAAGCGGCCTTCCAGCAGTTTGCTTGTTACTTGTGGACAGGACCGAGAGCCACACAAAACACAGCGGCACAATCCACCCTCCACACTTTTCTAGTTTGGTTGAAGGCAGCGGGGCAGCGTGTGCTGCTTCTTGACAGCAGTAGCCTCTGCCTGGCAGCCCTCTCTGAGAATTAACTCTGAGAATTAACTCTCTGAGAATTAACTCTCTGCTCGGTGTGAGCAGTCTCCCCTCGGTGGAGCGACCTTGGCACCCAGCCGCAGCCCTTCCAGCTGCAGGGGTGCACAGCTGGGGAAGGCGAGCTGGGAGCGTGGCTGAGCTCGGTCCCTGGCAGCCTGGTTCTTACAGCATTCAGCTGAACTGAAGGAAAGGGGCCCTGGGTTTTGTCTCTGCTTGCAATGATCTTTAAGCATTTTAGCCATTGAAGGTTTCACCTGGAAACTGACCAGTTGGAGGCAAAGGTCTGCTCTGCTGCTGACTCCATTCCTTTTTAAATCTTTGCTTTTGCCCAAAGGGAGAGAGAAAATGGTTAAAAGCTATTGCACAGGCAGCTACACTGGAATAAACTCTCACAGAAAAGGCAAGGAGGGGAGAGAGGGAGTGAAGTCAGGCTTTATCCTCTCTGAGCGTGTTCTGCCAGGATTTCAGGTGGTTTTGACCATGAAATCAGCATTTTACTGCTGAGTAATCCCATGCACACATGCATGTTGATTTCACTCAGTTTTCAAGATGAAAAGATCACACACAGCCCCCTGACCGTCAGCCCTCCAAATCCAGCTTTCCTTCTGCTGGTGCCAGGTGGAGTCCTTCCCCTTTGGGCATTATCACCTCTAAGTGCAGCTTTTCTCAGCTGCTGTTTGCTCCAACTCTCCAGCCCCAGCACCGTCAGTTCATGCCCTGAAGGCTGGACCAGCTCCGCTTCTTACTGTGGGATGGGGGGCTGCAGCCTGCTGTTAGCCCCCACCTCACGCCCCAAAGGGCTGCAGAACGTCTGCAGGGCACGAGCCCTGACTCCAGCACTCCCTTCCTGAAGGGTGAGAATGGGTTTGTGTTTTATCTCACTGGGAACTGACTAGCAGAGAGGTGGAAGAGAGAACACACTGTGAAAATCAATGACAGGGTTCCTGGCGGAGCTCCTGCTCGGCTCCTGGACTTATGGGAATGGCAGGCTTGGGTCTGAACTGACACTCACCCTCCTGAGGCATCTGGCTTGGGCATAGGCTTCGCAGTACAAACTCCCAGCTGAAGTGTTATAGAAAGTCTCTCTGTCCCACTGAGACCTGAGAAAAAAGCCTGCTTAAGCGCCGTGATGTTGCAGTACCAGTGTTGTGATTAATTTTATAGTAGTAAAGCTTTGGGTTGTAGCCAGAGGATTCTGCCAGTCCTTAATGCTGTTCATGAAAGCAAATGGGTGGTGGCCAGTTCTGTTCCTGGGGTCCAGTTAGTCTCCCCTACATTTCTGCTCAGAAGTGAGAGGATATGGGCAGATAGTCTCAGATAAAAATATGTGAGTTTTCCGCTCTCAATTTTAATGCTAAGTATGGCAAAACTGCACAGCAGAACAATGTTGGCACCTTCCTGTTCCTCTGTGAAGACAAATGCTTGTGTCTCCTTCCCTTAGCCAATTCTTGAGCTGAGCTAGGCAGAGAAACCTTTTTATGCCTATTAAAGCACTGAGTTACAGAGGCCATAAAATAGCCAAATTAACCTTATTTTGTTGAAAAATCCGAAAGCTGGATGAAAGAAGGGCTAATGCTGCACAGTTGTGGTATGCCAAGAGCATGCAATAAAACTTATTTCATCTAAGCAGGGAGAGCGTTGCCATCCAAAACAACTGATAAGCCCTGGGACCGCGGTCATTAATACTGCAGCGGGTGCCGTTAGATTATCCAGTGCAGCCAATTTGAATATGCTCTTACTAATGCAATTGCATACCCACATAATATGGACTTAATGCTGACTTTGCACTTTTATATTGGTTTATGCAGAAGAAGGGAGGATACCCAAACCAGTATAAAGACTCTCAGCGCAGTCAGTGTGTTGGAGTGTTTAAAGAATTTGCATGAGGAAATTTCTCCAGTAGCAACACTCTGTGTTATGGGCAGTGATGCTTCTGATGCATCGGTAGTGGTGGAACAGCCAAGATCCCAAAATCGTGAGGTGGAAGCTTGTCAATTTCTCTAAAATCTCCTGCACTCTTAGTACAAATTTGCAAAGTCACTGCTTTGTAAGGACCTGTGGTCATTCTGCAGAGGCAGAGAAGGCAATAACCTTTTCCAGTTGGAGCCCTGGAAGTGCCTTTAATTAGTTTTACAGAAAACCAGAGTAATTTAAAGCTTTTGGCTGCAGGACTGCTTTCTTGGAAGCACTCCCTGACTTGATTGCTCTGAAGCAAACTATGAGTTTGGAGAAAGAGATGTTTGGGAAAATACTAAACTATGTTTGCATACAGTTAAATACTCGAGTCCCTGTTTTGCTGTCACAGTCCAAACAGTGGATTTGAGGTTTGGTGATAAGTCAGTAGTGAAATAATGGAGTTTTGAGCTGGGCGGTTTCTGTGCATTGTCAACAGTCGCACAACTGCAGTTACAAAAGAGAAACCCAAGAACCAGGTGTTGGTGGTTGTTGTTATTGGTGAGGTTACTGTTTGCATGAAACAAAAGCAGTCTTGGTACCTGCAAATGGATAATAATCTTAAAACTGGGATGCTACCCCAGAGCATGGCACATGCTGTGTGTATCCCTTCTGGTTCCCTCTGTAGTTTTCCTAGATGGGGGCTCCTGGAAGAGCAGGAATGTGGTCCCAAAGCTGGTGAGTGCCTGCGCTTGGGCAATTTCATCTCAGGATCCCCTTGCTGAAAGAAGCAGCTTCATGTGCAAAGCTGTGGCCCAAAATACTGGCTAGAAATGCACTTTACCCTCTTAGTCTTGATCCTGTGCATGGCAATTCCTTTGAGTCCGGCAACTGGAACAGAAAAGTGGGATGTGTGATAAAATTGATGTGTCACAGTGCGCCAAGCCTCATCTTTGAAGAGGAGTTTCATGTAGAACAGAGGGTTCATGGCAGCTGCTTGGCAGTGTTTGCCTTTGGGACTGAAAGCGCTGGTTTTTGTTGAGGCAAACTCAGCTCTGGGCCGTGCCGGCACCCCTCCTTGCAGGGATGGGAGTGGGAGGGATGCTCCCGCGTGCTGAGGGCTGCAGTTGGCTTAACAGCTGCAGTAACTTCTCTCCCTGACTTTTAACACTGTGTGTTGCTTAGTTACACAGAGAAACGAAAATAGGCTGGGAAGAGATGACTTCTTCTGTTAGTTTTTGTGTGCTTATTGCATGAATGTAATGGTAGCGAGGGTGTAATTTTCACTTACATGCATGTCTGGACAGCTAGTCAGTCTTGTTTGCAGCTGTGTAGCAGCTGGGCAATAGAAAGTTAAAGATAGGAAAATGTGACCTTAAAAAAATACTCTTGGGTGGTGGAAATAATACTTGAAACTCATCTTAATGCTGTTGTGAAGAACTGGATTTCAAGTGAATGTCCCTTTAATTTAAGACTGCTAATAATGCCAGGAGTCAGTATTTGCCACTGTGTTGAATGTGATTTAGCCCTACTCTTGCTGGCTGCGACAGGGGAAAACAACTCTGAGTATTAACTGTAAGTAGAAATGAAATGCTTCTGTTGTCAGGAGGGGATGCTGCGCATAGCGCCTGATTGAAAAGGGGACCTGCACTGACGTGATTGCGCTGTTCTGCTGAAATCCTTTTTCTGATCAAAATAGGAATCTCCCTGGAAAAAC
Source organism: Chionis minor (assembly GCA_013398295.1). Lineage (NCBI taxonomy): Eukaryota > Metazoa > Chordata > Aves > Charadriiformes > Chionidae > Chionis > Chionis minor. The sequence continues at coordinate 512,251 of VZSF01003241.1, read as the reverse complement.
AGAGGGTCAGAGAAAGACTTTAAAGTTCAGTGATTGAAAGCTGAGAGATGTGGGCCCTCGTGTGCCCCTGCTGATACTCAAGGGGGATTGCCACGGTGCTGTAGTAGCCTTGGGGTCAGCTGTGGAGCTGTTGGGCTGCCCAGAGAGGTGAAGTGCTGGGGAGCTTGGCTCAGTGGCTGGAAAAGACAGAAAGCAAAACTGTAATTGTATATGGACAGGGAAATAAATCAAAAATATAAGAATGTCTGACCTGTAGAGCTGCTTGGGTGTTTTTCCCCCCTTCCTCCCTCTTCTGTCCCTCCCCTGGAGTGGTCCCTTTCACTCTACAGAGCAGTGGACTGTGGTACGGTGTTTTTAGGACCGTGCTCCTTAGCCCTCGTCAGGCTGTGCCCAGCTCACTCCGCATCACATGACGGCGTGGGGAGCCCTGGAAAGAGCGGCTGCCAAGCGGTGCTTGGTGTTTCCTCGGCGCAGCTGTACGCTGCGGGTGTCAGCCAAACCAGAGGTAAATCTGTTGGGTGCAGGGCAGGGGAAGCTGCGCTACTGTGAACTGGAGAAAGGAGGAGGGAGTGTGGTTTAAGAATTAAATTTTATTTAATTAAATTTAATCTTAATTTAAGGGTGTGGTTTGGGAGCTTCAATGTTCAACTGAGGGCAAAAACTGAGAGTTGCTTCAAAAATAAACCTTGGAGCAGGAGCCAGGTGCCTGCTCTCTGTCTCGGCTAGGTTAAGCCATGTCCCAGTAGGTGAACAAGCCAGGAGAGGAGGGGCTCAGCTGTGGTCCTCCATCCTCAGTCCTCAAACCACTAGGCTATTGTATACATACTGCATTTACGTTGTGAACTTTCCAACAAGAAGGAGACTTCCGTTGTGTTTCAAAAGGGTGGGTTTGGGCTCCTGCAAAAGAGGGCTCCTCCTAGTGCACCAGATGGTGATGGGACTTCAGTTCAGCTCCAGAGCTCAGAGTCTCCTGGGTGGATGGGAAGCAGCTGGGCAGCCCCGAGCACCCGAGTCCCTTTTGAAGACACACTCAGTCGTGTGCTCAGGGTGGCCCAAGGAGCCTGGAGAGGGGCAGGTTAACGGCCCACTAGGAGAAGCCTCCTCCTTGCCAGTGTTCCTCCTGGTGAGCGCTGCCCCGTGGAGCCCGCAGGAGGCGGGTAGCAGCGTCATTTCACGTGCTGTGCTTTATGACCACGTCTTGTGCCTGGCTGCGAGAATGGCTATTGTGTCATGGGGTGTTAATCCTGGAAGGACTCGCGTTTCAGTCCGGCACATAGAAGGGGAGAAAGGGTGGGGGAATGAGGTCATTAAAGACCTATCTCTATGAATTAGGCACTGACAGCTGAAAACCTTATCACCCAGGGGCTATTTTAAAAACAAGTGTATCTTGCAAATAGGCTTGGCTTAGAATGTTAGTTAGCTTGTGGGGAATTTTTAATAAGTAAGAAATGTCAGTTATCATGAAGCAATCTATATCCCACCCAAATTAGCCAAACTATTTTTTTTTTTTTTTTTTTTGGGTCTCTGAGCTATCTTTGTGTAATTGACAAGTTGTTCTGCACTTGAATTTGAAGAACTGGTTTGTGGGGGGAAGCAAGTCTATTTGCCTTGTCTTGGGAGGACATCTGCCATGTGAAATGCCGTGTCACTTTTTTTTCTTTATTATTTTGAAGGGGACAATTAACAAGAAAATAGCCCTTAAGAAAAAGGAAATTGCTAAAAATGGTGTAGTATCAGTGAGTCATTTTGGTTTTGAACAGTTCGTTTCAGTGTAGTTTTGTTTTATTGAAGCTGGATAACATGGTCACTAAGGGCTCCATGGCCCAGTTCTGGACAGGGGAGCCTCAGCCTGGCTGAAGGCATAGGAGTTTTTCCATAAATTCCAGCAGCATCAGGATTTGACTCGGTCATTACAGTCCTGATATATACAAAATTTATTGCTGGGGTTTTGCCCTAAGAAAGGATGGAGAATGAGCTGGCATTTGGAGATTTGGCTGGTCAAAACATCAAGAATAAACTGATTCTTTGTGCTATTGCTTTGCCACATAAAGATGCTGCTGGTAGAAATTGGTAGATTACTCTGAGTGTGGCCAGGAGGCTTTGGAAGGGGTGCAGGAATGGCAACGGAGTAGAAGAGCACTTGTGAATCTTGTTCCCATGAGTGAAGACATTAGAGCAGCATTTCTTATCCTTGAGGACCATTAAATTTATTTTGGGGCAAGGGGGAGAGGAGTGAGGAGGGAAGGAAGGATCAAGAGAGAGGGAGGATGTTAAAACCATTCCTAGACTATTTTCACTCACAAGGACAAAGACCATGATAAATTTGACATTTCCAAGCGTTCCTCATTACTTTTCGGTACTTCTCCCATTGTGCTCACTTGCAGCCTGGAAAGGCTTGTGCATAGCTTGATTTAGTTTTCTGCAGGTTTGTGGAATTTCATTCAGTTTGTGCTGCAGGTGCCTCAAGGAGCACAAGCTGAGATTGCTGCAACAGGACACAGCAAGTAGGCTGCTAGGACAACGTAATGCCATGCTCCGTTGCACGCACGTTGTTTAATTCTTATGATGATGGACAACCTGCATTTTTCTTTATTGCTGTAGATAACTGAAGGAAGGGGAGACACATCTCTAATCCGTGGCGGGAAGGAGGAGGAGAGGTACTGACGCACAGGAGCATTCCAAACAAAGTAAGTTCAGCTGCTCTCTCCACTCGCTTTCTTGACATAGAGGTAGCATCCCTCATGTCCCCGAGATGTCAAACTATCCTGAACGATTTCAGTAGTTGATTTCTGATTTGTAGAGTGTTTCAAAGCAATTTATTTGAGCTCTGTGGCTGTGACTGTAAACTTGCCAGGTTAGATTGTCACACTTCTGTGAACTAAGGCCTGAGAGCAAGTAGTTTGGGCTTTTTGTTGTTGTTCTTGTGAATGATACTTGTTCACAAATATTTGCTGCTTCTGGGAATTCAGTTCCCTGAAATATAGGATAAAGTTCAAAGTCAATAATACTAGCCAAAGTATTGTCACTGAAATTAAGATGGAGAACTGTGGAAATCTGGTTTTGGTTTTCTTTAGGCATAAGAGTTGGGAGTAGACAATTAGAGCTTTAGTGGCCAGAAGAAGAATGTAGAAGAGAAAGATGGTCCAGCCCTTAACACACAGTGCTGGCTGAGAGCCGAGCCCCTCTCTTGTTACCTTTCAATGAGTGAGACAAAGCAAAATGCTGGGTTTGTGCCTGCCCTGGACTCTAGTGTCCTTCCTGATAAGAGTTCTGTTCAGCCAAAAATACCATCCTAATATATAAGATCTTCTTGGTTTTCATGTTTTTTTTAGTCTACTATATAACATAACATTGGTCGAGTGGTGTTGTTACACTAAAACAGTGCTTGGATATTTCTAACTGCCACCAATGGAATAATCTAATTTATAATCTGTTTTTTTTTAAAAAAAACCCACAAAACAACAGAAGTCAGTAATTAATCTTGTTTAGAACAAGTTATATGCTCTGTTGTTAAAGGCCAATGAGTGGTATCATCTGTGGACTTTAAAGAGCCTTCATAATTTGTGCAAGCCAATATTCATCTTATCTAGGCAGAAAGATATGTCTTCATCGGTGCAACTCTTCAGAGATCAGAATTACCACGAGCTGAAAGGGCAGTGTATCCAGCAGCGACGGCTCTTCGAAGATCCCGAGTTTCCAGCCTCGGATGATTCCCTTTTTTATCAATCAGCGCCACCAAGGAAAGTTGAATGGAAGCGCCCAAAGGTAATTGACGCTCTCCTTGTGAGGAGGTGCTGTTTGTATTGTTCCATTCCTACTGTCTTCTCTGTGCTAAAACACAGGTATGTGAGTGTATTCTCCCTCCTTTTTTCCATTCTTTTCCTGCCACCGTGTGATTCGGATGGCAGTCCCTCTGTCTCACACTGTTGTCCAAAATGAAAGTCATGTCTTACTGTGAAAAGTAAGTGTTCTGTGCAGCACAATCATGCTTTTTACTGTTGACGGCTCTCTAATAACAAGCAGCAGTGTGAGGAGACCCCAGCCATAGTGATGTTTAAACCAGGCCTGTATTTCATTAGGAATACCAGTAATTAATTAAGACTACCAGTAATAGATCAGTCAATACAGAAATATACTCTGTGAATAAATTCTTCATTTGATGGGTCAGTCTGTGGTGATGTACCTGTCTAGGTTGCTGTGTTGACAGAAGCATTTCAGCAAGGTGTTAAGATTCTTAATTAAAGTTTCTTTCAATACCTGTCACTTCTGAGGACCTGGTGTGTATGCAAAGTAATTGGAATGTAAGACCTGAGCTTTAGCTATCCCATCTACTGCCCCCCCAAGTTGTCTGTCTTTTTGGTTTTTTTAAGTTAGATCTAACCCTTGCAAAAAACACTACAGAAAATTAGATTTTACTAACTGAATAGCTAGCATCTTCCTGCCTGGAATATTGGAAACAACTCAAATAATAATGTAGGGGTTTTTTGTTCATTATTATAGCTCTCTGCATGTTTTCAGGGTAACTTGTGCCTTATTAAAATATTACGGGGAAACGAAATCTCACAGTAGCAAGGGGAAGTCTTGCCAATCTCAGATAGCTGGCTAGTTCATTTATATGTATAAACAAATGATTTGTAATTTTTCTCGGAGGAGAGGGTAGGAAAGAGGAGAACTACAGTCTGCCCAGCAAGGGATTTAACCGAGGCTGCAAACAGCAAGGCACTGTTGGTGGGGTGGTGTTGTTACACTAAGAAAAGTGCTTGGATATTTCTAACTGCCACCAATGGAATGAATTGAAAGCCCTCATTATCAGCAAATACTCCCTTTTTGGTCAAAGCAAATGGATTAATTTTAGTTGCACACAGTAGTAACTTGTGCTTCCAGAATCAGTTGGTTTGCTCTCTACATAATGCCAAAAATAAGAGGAAACCATGCGTGTATAGTTGGCTTTAGTTACCTTTTGTGTATACTGTGTATATGGTTACCTTTTGTGTTAAGCATACGGCAGCCACAAAGCCCAGCTGCAGACAGGTCTTGAGGCCTTTGAATGATTCTGCAATTAAGGCAGGACCCTCACAAGCTACTGCCAGGGAATGCTCAGCTACACAGATGTGTACACAGAGGTGTAACTGATGCAGAGGAGAGAAGGTAAGTTCCCAAGAGGCGTCTAAGCAAAGCTTTGGTCTGTAGTGGACTTGATACCGTCTTCCTCAGCTGTCTTTCAGAGGGGTTCTGGTGAAATCTTAGCAGCAAGTTTTACCCAGAGGGAATGGAGTTTTCCTTTATTGATCGATGTAATCTCTGGTCTCTACATGGCTATGCCGAAGTTACAGTGGATTTTCCCTTTGACTTCTATAAAACTTCAATTACGCACCAGTGTTTTCATGTTCAAAATGAACAGCTATTGTCTGTACACAACCAATAATGCTTATGTTTTTTTGCCACTTTTACTAGCATCTTAACAGGAAAACAAATATGTCATTCACTTCTAATTGTGACTAACTCACTAGACATTTCAAATTGTTAATATTACTTATATTTTGGTTCTCTTAATTGGTTTGCTTGGCTTGCTCTGAGGTTTTATATTTCATGTATCTTGTATTTACAAAGTAGTTCACAGCCATAAGCAAATAATTCAGAAGAACACAAAATCATTCCCAACTTTGCCAATCCATTGCTTTCCATCAGGGAGTATAATCCATTCTCATACTCTGACAAGTGTAATGAAGAGGACAGTGGAAGCCTCTAGACAGATACACACAGTGGTTTTACCCTTAAGTGTGATGAATTTGTCCTTTACCCATGTCCACTTTTGGGATTAGGGTTAATCTTCTGGAAGCAGAAACTTGGGTGTCTTTTCTTAGAAAAAAATGATGCCAATGGCAATGTGATCTGCTTCCTATGCAGCTGGTAGTGTTCCCGGTCCTCTGTGACAGGGGATAGCAGATGAGGCTGACCAAGGCTGTGCTGTATTTGCCAGGATGGCATTAGACTGTTTGGGTTTTTTCTTTTTTTTTTTCCTGGTGATGTTCATTTCTCACAGGAGCTTCAGTACTGAAATCTTAGTGGGCAGAGCAAGGGTTGCTTTCCTGCTTCTCATTTAATTTTCCAAGTAAGACATGAGACTGAAGAACGGGAAGAATGAATTCGGAAAAAATGTAGGCATTCCAAAGTCTTTGGGTTTATTTTTATTTCTGTAGTGCTTTCCTGTTTATTGGAGTCTTTCACCCCCTCCTAGAAGGGGAAATATCATGCAACCAGTCACAGTGAGGTCAGGGAAAGCCCTTCTGCTTCCTCAGACATGTGAAGCAAGAGCTAGACTCTAGACAAGGATGCCATTTTAGGCCATTTTTTTGTGTGTGTATGTGTTCATTCAAGGAGGTGGTCACTGGGTACAAAGCCTACTGGAAGGACAGTGACTAGCATTGTACCCCAGGGTCAATACGGAGTCCAATCCTGTTCAACGTCTTCATTAATGATCTAGATGATGATGTAGGGGCATTGGACTAGCTGACATCCAAAGGTCCCTTTCAGCCTCAATCATTCTGTAATTGAGTGCCGTTCTAAAGCTGTGCCTTCCTTGCTCCAAGATAGAGCAGCTCTTGGGCCCCATGTGGGGCTACTCCTAGAGACTTGTGGAGAACAGCTAGAGTATCCAGCTCTTGCTCTTCTTGGGTGGGAGAGGGAGTTGATACCTAGGAGGTGGTGGAAGCTGCCTTGGCTCTCCTGGTGAGCCTGTTAGAACATCTTGAGGGAGAAGGGCTTGTAACTGCAGCAGAGCAAAGGTGAGGATCTGCTTTCCAAGGTTTGTTCATGGGTTATCTCCTCCCTGCCATATGGAACTATATTGTACTCTAAGTTAACTGGCTGAATGCTTAATTGTTCTTTTGGAGTGATGGGCTTTCCAGAGTGTTTCCTTTTTTGGACAGGGAAATGGGTTTGCAATACAAGCATAAAGCGAAGGCCAGAACTGGCATCTACTGGGACAGATTCTGAGCAGGCCACTTAGTCGTCTTGCCTCACCAACTCACCCAGAAACTGCAGCTGTGTCTCCCCCAGCTAACTCCAGATGTTTGTATGGCATCTTGAATGTGAAGGAACTAAATGGTGATTCCCGGTTTCCTGTCCTCCTGCCATCTACATAGGCAGTGGATAGCCTGTCACTTGTCTGCTGCTACAAACAAACAGCTTTTTGCTTTGGAAAGCCTGGGTAGATGTCTGAGCAGCTGGGGAGAGCTGCCCAGTGCACACAGAGCTGGGGATGCTGCTGCAATTGCTGTTGCTGGTGTCCAAACAAGTACATTTGGAATCTGTGAATTTCAGGCTTTTTCTGAACAGGTGAAAGCTGGTATTTTAGCTTCAGCTCACAAATATTCTCATGCATTTTCAGTTACCCTAAGTGGTTGGTGGTGGCCAGACAGAGCAAATGCTTAGGAGGAGTATCTGTATAGTCAAAAGGCTTTTATTCTGCTCTAATGGAAAAAAGAGTATAAAGGAGAGAGAGAAAAGAGGAGGGGGAGGGGTAAAGGATTTCTTCCACTTTGTTTTTGTCCTTGGATCTGCACCTGCAATGTTAAATACGTTCTGTTTGCTCATTCCAGTCAGACTCGCAGCGATAGGTCATTAACAATCTGACACTAATTACTTGTTTTGTACTTTTAAAGTCTCTGGGAAAGGGAACAAAGACAGGGTAATGTTACTTGTGTGGCACCCCAGTATTAAGAAACTGGTGAGCACAAAAGACAGTGTGTAATTACCATGCTGTCTCCCTAGGATGGCGTGACTTTCCAAGGAGAAATGTTATGGAAAGATCATCTGACAAACAAGAGCGCTGCGCGCTGCTCATGTGCAGTCTTGGGTTTCTTTGGGTGCAGTGTGGCAGGGGGTGCAGTTGGCAGGCCAGGCCAGCGCGTTCTGACTGTACGCAGGAGCTTAAGTTAGGTTTGCTGATAATGCTGTGTTTCGCTGCCGGCTGGTAAATGAACTCAAAAGGTCTGACCTCACCTGGGATAGAACTGGCTGAAACATAGAATTGGCAAGTTGAAGCACTCTAAAATTCCATATTTTATGTGAAGTAGGAAAAAGAAAAGTCTGAATGTGCCTTGCCTAAAGGTTGGATGCTCATAACGGATGTCTGATGTGGAGCAGTCACCACCAGCTCCCATTACAGGCAGTGGAGAGGAATTGATATATTGAGGGTGTGATTCAACGGACGTACCCGAGATGTTGGCTTCCGGCTGAGATGAATCATACCCCACAAGTACCTGGTCTCTGCCCACCAGAAGTTCAGAGCGTGAATTCAAGTGTTGACGCCAACAACATGAATCCTTTGCTGGCGTTTCAGGATGTTGGGCTCTGCTAATATCTCAGTTCCTCTGTCCACTGTAAAATAATAACTGAGCTGAGCATGACCATTTCCAACATGCAGCATCTTCCAGAGCCCGTCGGTGTGCAGGGAGTCCCCTTGCTGTCTTTATGAGGTACAGCTTATTACCTCCTTTGCCCCCGACACCACACGGGGAGGTGCTCCCATTGCTTCTGTGCTGCCACCGAGGGAGAGTGCAGTCTGCCTATCCTCACCTTCCTATTGCAGCACCTGCACTTGACCATCACATGAGAATCAAGGTATGTTCTTCTCTGTTCTGTTTGCTCCACACCATCGTCGAGGGACAGCGTCTCTGCCTGTGTTGGGGGAAGTCATGCAGCGTCTGATCAGAACTGTCCTCAGACAGAAAGGCTCAGTCTGTGAGCAGGGATTTATAAATGGCTGATTTTGCACGGCCATTTTCAAGAAGTGCTTTTAGAACCTAACACAGAGCTGAGGGACTCTCCTTTTTACTCCGCCCCCCACCATTTAGATCAAAAGCAGTAATGTAAGACAGAAAACACCTGAAATTTTCAGTGGGGAAAACCTGCTGGTTTGTTAGATAAAGAGGAAGAAAGAATCACCCACACTGGTGGGCTTTTTTTTTTTTTTTCTGCCCATTGGTATTAGTGTCAAAGCCCATCCTGCCCTTTTCCTGTGATTTCCCTGGAGTTTCTATCCCCTCTGCCAGGCTGAAGTGGGGCTGGGGGCAGCTGTCTCCTGCCAAGAGGTAGAAGGAGAGAAGCCTTTCGCCCCCCTGCCATCTCTGCTAGCCCTGGGATGTCCTCGGCCACCTGTCCTGGTTAACCCCTTACTGAGGGCAAACACTGCCTCTGTGCGGTGGTCCTGCTCAGCATCGGCGTTTAGCAGCAAGCAGCTTGAGTGGGAATACCCGGGAACGACAGTCGCTCTGCTGAAAGGATAGTTTGTCTGTTTTATTTTTAACTAAACCTCGGGTTTGTCTCAATTTTTTCACTGAGCACTGACCTTGCAAAAAGTATTCAATCCCAAGGACACCTTTGTCAGCATTAAACAAATAGCAGTGATCCCCCAACCAGAGCAGGCATCCATATGGGGAAATAGTGGATAAGCTTGCTTCAGAGATAAGTGACGTTCTTTAGTTGTTCATAAAGCAAAATAATAGTCTGATCCTACAGAATGAGAGTCTTATCATGTGCTTTCCTGGTTTCCCTGCTTGACCCTCTGTTTTATAAGCCTTGTTTTTGCTTTTGTCTGCATCTTCTCTTTCTGAGAGGGCTGTGATTATACCCTTATGTTCTGGAAAGACAGAGCTGGCTCTTTTTCAGTAAGACAGCACAGAAGGATACTGTGTGACAGTAACACTGAACTGCTTCCCGAGAAACCCCTCTTGTGTCCCACACCACAGGAGGGGCTGCTGCTGTGTTTGATTAAATCCCTGTTAACTCACAGATGCCAGAAGTCAGATACGTGACCGAAAAAGGAGAATTGCATACTCCTGGCCTACTGTCTGCCCCATGTTGCTAGAAACACTGCACGCCATGGGCCTGATTCTCCACTCTTCTTATCAGTTTTCCAACGCTTTCAGGGGTTGTTATCACCATGCACGTGAAAAGGATCAGGAAATGAGGCACAGTGTTCTGGAACGATACAGCGATGGGGATAAACAGACCAAGTGTCTCCCCAGTTCCCACACTGGGGAGTGTGGGATGAGCAAGTTGGTGGCAGCATGAGGGACTGAGGTGCCAGAGTACTCAGAAGCTCCAACTTCTGCGCCTGCATGTGTTTCTTGAAGGTGGCACCAGGTTTTGTTTGCTTCTAACTGGTGGAAAATGACCAGTTGTCTCTGGAGCTAAAACATATTCATATTTGCAAGTGCTGATTTGAGCCTTGGAAACCTCCCCTGCCTCTATACCTGTCTTAGAAGATTTTGCCCGCCTTTGGAAGGCAGAGGAGGCTCGGGGTGTGCCTGCCTGGGCACTTAGTCTGGGTCACCTTTACATATTTTGCATTAATGTTCTTTATTCCACATATGTTCTCAGTGACAGGACTTGTGGTCACAGTAAGCAGTCCTGCAGAACGTTTAACAGTATCCCAGTCCTCATAAATTATGTGGAATGAGTATCATGAAAGAGTTGGCTGTCAGGTGTGAGTACGCCTGGGTTAAATGCCCCTCGGAGATAACGCATGGCTTCATCATTTGATTCCTCTGTCTCTTCTGTAACGACATTACTGCAGTCTAACCCTATTTTCCAGTTTGACTGTGAATAAGACCAGAGACATCTGCTTATGTTTGGGACTACACGTCAGAGTCCAGTAATGCATGCAGGAGAGGCACTGGAGAGGGAGGTATCCTGGCACCGCGTCTGGATTTGAGCAGTTGCCCAGCTGTGCACTGCAAGAATGGTTTGGGGGCATGGAGCGGAGTGACAACTCATTGCACCCTGGGATATCTGCCAGGATGGGGCCTGGGGACAATCAAAGCTGGAGGAGAGTGGTGATTAAAGGGGAATACCATAAACTGGCATGATGGAGTGATGTGAACTCCTAGCAGTGCAGTGTAGTTACATTGCTGCCTTCCATGTGACAAACTGATTTGATTGTAACAGCCCCTGTGAATAGTGACACTTCTCTGGTTTGCCAGATTCCCTCCGCACGCCCCCAGCTCCCTTCCGGAGCATAGCTCTTGATTTAATGATCACTTTTTCAGACCTGAATGTGCTTTTTTTTCCTCCCTTCAGCCTCTTCTTTCCAGTTAAAAATCTGGGGCAATGCCAATGCTCTTGCTTAATCAGAACAGAGGTCCCTCCCCACGTGCCCTCCTCACCCCTCAAGCTTTGCAGGATCTGATTATTCTGTGAAAATACAACTTACTCTGCAAAGGCTGCTGATACGTCCTGAAACAGCCAAAATTTGGGGTTTCGTTTCCCTGTCTATGCCCAGAATTGCCCACGTTTCTCTACTGGTGGTGGTTATTGACCTCTTGTTGAAGTGCAGATGAACACAAGTTGCAAAGCCCTGTGTGCTGTGACATTTGTGTTTGTACTTGAAATACTGGCGCAGGTGGAATGTGCCTGAATCTGAGAGGTGAGGAAATGTGTTTCAAAGCATGGTGGTGAGCCTCTGCTGAGCTTTGAGTGAGCTTTCAAATCCTTTTATGTGCCTCAAATGTGTGGAGGCATTGATGGGAATACAAAGGTGGTTTCAGGTGGTAGGTTGAGGGTGCCAGGCACCAGTGCCTTGCAGCTTGCTTATTTGTTTTGCTTCTCTGGAACATGGTTGTAGGAGAAGAGGACTGTGAAAAACCTGGCCTTGCACTAACATGAAATAAATCTTAACTGGCTTCTTTTTCCTTTTTCGTCTGTCACATCCTAGATCCTAACACCATGCATGTTATCCTCCACAGACAGACCAAGTGAGTCTGAGGTACCAACTGTAACCATCAGCGGGTGACTTTCAGACATTGCACTCTGTTAGTGGTGCTGTATGGTGCTCCTAGAGGATTACAGGACTTCCTAGATTACACTATTTATCATTTAACAGGCACTTTTATATGCAGTAATTAGCTGTGATTACATGAGTGCAGTAGCAGGGAGGCTATTTGCCATTGTTCTGAATAGTTTTGTTTGCCATTAAAAGCAGATTTAGCTTGTGATCTTGAGCTCCAGCATGTTCTAAGCTATGAAATAGATTGTCAGATGTTTCTTCGTTAAACATACATGTGTGCATATGTAAGGGGAAGGGTTGGAGTGGCACCTTAATGTTTATAGAAGAGCATAAGCATTGCAGACTCAGAAGAGGTATAAAAGCTCATAGGCAAAGTAGGCTCTGATGTGAGTTTAAACCCCTCATCTTAAGGAAATAGGAAGGAAATGAAGAGCTAAACTCTGTGAAGCTGTCTGCCCTGGAAGATTAAGCGGGGAGGCTGATGGGAAGGTTTCTGTACACATTAATCGGGTTTTCTAGGTGAAAATTGCAGAGGCGGAGAGACGACCGTGTAGTCCTCTAGATGTGACGCAGCCTTCTGTTAGTATGGCGGCGGTGGGTGAGGGGACGACAACAGGTAGACGGGAAACAACCAGAAAAAAATTAATTTTAAATGATGTAAGTGATCTTTTCTTTCCTCATTAGCTACGTACGTGATGAGCTGTGTACCCCATAACCTCCTGCAAATGAAGTCTAGCACTGCCCAGCGTTGGATTTAATAACGCGTTACGGCATCCTCGGCGCTTGATTACACTGAGCTTGGCTGCAGCCATCTGTCATTCTGCTGCAGGTGTCGGTCTGCAGAGAAGTAGCGGCTTGCTGAGGCTGGCTGCCGTAGCCCCCGCACTGGCAGTAAGGACAGGGTGGTCCTGGGGAGGAAGGTGTTAAATCCATCCCAGCTGTGGGAGCTCAGATGTTGGAGCAGCTCCCAAAGATGCATGTGGCAACACAAAAGCATGCTCTTCACACCCGTTTCCCTAGCAACTGCACATTCAAACGGCAGGGATTGGCAGGCGGATCTTGCAGAAGATGATGTAGTTGCAATTAAGTGGAATTGTCTTCAGGTTGTTAGATTTAATTTTGAGCAAGGGGGGAAGGGGTGGGGTGATGGGTGAACGTTTGCGATATTAACAATGAACTGCCACCCATTTGAGGTCCTGGTGTAGGCAGGTCCCCGTCATGCTGTGTGTTTCTTTAAGAGTAAGATTAGTGCTGGCACTTGGCTCCTGAACCTTGTTTTTTTGTTGGAGAGACTAAAAAAATCTCCCTCAAGAGCTTTATTTGTTTATTGAGGGTAGATTTTGTGGAGTTAGCAATCTTCCATACATCTCGCCTATCACTGTTCTTGCATCCTGGTCATCTGCAAACCAGAACACAAGGGTTTACAAAGTCCCTGTGGAATTGGCCTAATAGAAGGAGGTGTCCAAAAGTGGAGGGCAAGGTCGTTCAAATCCAGGTCAAAACAAGTCTTATCCTTACTGTATGGCTGTCATGCTGCATCAGCTGGATTCAGAATCTGCTTTCTTGTTGTCTTATTTGGTGAAATCAGTTGATTTGGATCATTTTCACCAGCTGTGGGAAATGTAGTGTTGCACTGTTCAAGTGGGGTGGTTGCCACACGGTTTTGCCCTGCAGTGCTGAGGCAGAGGTGGTCATTTGGTGCGTGAGAGGTACCCGTGAATCCGCTGGAATTCAAGGCCTTATAAAGCACTTAGCAGCACCCTGGCATGTCTTCAGTATATTGAGAGTAATGTTTCCCATGCTTTTAAAGCCCAGCAACACTTAATCAAAGGCAAGAACACATAACCAATCATTGCTTAAAAAGATTAATGCAACTGGTTTTATTCACTGTCAGTTACAAGGTCCTGATCTTGTCTCCAGTTGTACTTCAGAAATGGTTTTCAAGCCAACTGAATGTTCATAACATGCCTAAGCAGTGAAGCCCGCTATTCATGGGACTTGAATGATGTGAATGACCAGCTAAATGTGGAGTACAAAGAGCGTAAGAGAAATAGCATCAGGAAGTATTCTCTTGGATGTTTTTCCTGTTCCTGGAAAAAGCATAAATGCTAAACCACCTGCCTGTATTTTGAAGAGGATATTGAAATCTAAAGATTATAGAAATATTAAGGATTGGGGTGGATCAAGCTTTTAGCATTTGGTTTAGATAATAATTACTTAATCTACTGATTTATACCTGAAGAGATTTTCAGTTTATGGATATGAGAAGAATATTTGTATGCTAAAGTACGGGTACTTTGTGCACACAAGACAGACTCAGTGAAATGCTGTGAAGGGTACACTGATGTGCTTCTGTGCATGCTCTCCTCCTTATGTGAGCCCATCACATCTAGGTTCGTTGGCTTGGAGACTTGAATACGTGCAGTTGTAATGGTGGTTTCTGTTCTGATGGGGAATGAAAAGGGACCTGTTGAAACGTTTCAAGGAAGAAAAAAATGTGGGCACGAGCAGACAAACAACTCTCTCCGTTCCACTGTAGCCCAGTGCTTTAAAAAGTTGCGTGGGATCTTATGGACCAGATCTTCCTTTTGTTGCTTCTCGTGCTTTTCACCAGCAAATTGAGCATTCATGGGACTTGCCTTGGTGCCTGGAATATTGGTGGGAATATCTGGAATTTATGGCCTTGAGTAATGTGGACAACAAACTTTATTGCTGGAAATAATAGAGAAAAATCTTGCTCTGAATTGTGTACCTCTCTTGTTCCCACAGCAATACATTTTTATCAAATTATGTTAAATAGCTCTAACTTTAAAGATGAGGCTTATGAGGTATTGGATGAGTTGATGACTTCGAAAAATAGGCTGAGTGATCAGACATTGGCAGCTTCAAACTTACTGCCATGGTTAGAGAGCATAGAGAAGATTAATGAGAAATAAAGTGTTCTTGATATAATTTTATTTTAATATTTAGTGTATTTTTAAAGTAGCTGTTTAAATAAAATACCTCAAGGCTTGTATGATTATTTTGTAGAATAATATAGACTGTTCTTGCATAAGTGAAGAAAAAAGTGAGTTACTGCTTTATAATTCACTTTCCTGTCATCTTATATTGTCAGTGGTAACAGAGATAACCTAAATACAGTGATAAACCTAAATAACAGTGCTAATAACTTAAATACATGTATTATGTACTGATCAACAAGAGACCAAAAAAGTAACTGGAATCCATTGGAACTCGAGTTCTTGCTCTAGCAATGAGGAATGTAAGTTCTCATATACAGGATCATAATAGAAGAGCTTTGTCACTAATACTGCTACCCTGAGATGATCCTGTAATCATTTTAAAATTAGTAATAGTCCTGGCTGTTCCAAGTAATTGGTTTTTTTGAGGAGCAAACACTTTTTGAAAAAAAGGAGGGTAGGAATTTTTTTAGAGGGGGAATATTCAGTTGAAGGATTTTTAATTTTTTTTTTTTAATGTTGCAACTTTCCCCCAAATACACTAACAAAAAAGAAATGTTTCTTGAAATTTTTTCTCGGAGGCAGGGAAACATTTTCCAGCTATAAAAGGACCTTCCCTGCTGATCTTCTAAGGTACTTAGAACAGCATGTTCTGATGGTGTCAGGCCAAGTAATTCCCTGAGAACATCGTGGGCCTTTGTTTTGTTTCTTTCTTTCTCCCATTATTATTTTCGCTGAAGGTTTTGAGGTTTGATTTTTTTTTTGGTGGTTTGGGGTTTTTGTTTTGTTTTGTTTTTCACTAAAGGTGTTCTGAAAAGAAAATGACTTCTCGCTTTGCGAAGGAACACACCTTCACGTGTTCCTCCCCTCCCTGGCTGCTCCCTATCGCTGCTTTTCTGTCTTCCTCCTTGTTTGGTGTTTATTCGCTCCCATTATTTGCAGAAATAAAGGAAGCAAATTGTCCAGGCAAGTCATCCAAACTGCTGTTGTTTGGGGTGGTGTAGCTGATGATCTAGTCATTCTGAGGAGGGTCCTGCTGAGCTTTTCCAGCCTTTTTTTTTTTTTTTTTTCCTCTAGTCTGTGTATTTCAGGACCTATTCTTAGGACTCGATCAGCATAATTGCTTTGCACAATAAATAGTTCTGATGTGGTGAGGGTTCCAGAGCATGCCTGTGTGTTTCTAGCTCTTCTTACGGCAATTTGCTCTGAGTTTGAGGGAAAGGGATGCTTCCCTGAGGAAGAAGGAGGAAAAATGCCAAATGAGTGTCATCCTTTCCAGGCAGAAGAGTGCTCAGACTGGCTGTTCATGACTTGCATCAAGATGTTGCTGCTTCTCTATCTGGGATGTGCTGTGTCCTGCTGCCTCAGAAACTGGGCAAGTGGAGCTGGTAGACAAAGTGAGTTAAGAGCTGAAGGAAAGACCGGAGCCAGTGTAATACCCTTGAGCAGCGCTCTGGCAGGTGAGGATAGTGAGCTGCATGCGGCTGTTTCATGCAGTCCATTGCCCTTACTTGGCTGAGAAATGGCAAACGTAGGGTTTTGGGGGACAGTGTGCTTGTGCGTTTCACAACTGGGACGCGGTTTTTTTTCCCAGCTGGCTAGTAAAGGAAGAAACAAACAGGAGCATTTTTGTTATGTTAGCCATGTAAAACATGGTTGATAGCTTACAACATCTGACAGCAGCCTGGGGAAACAGGGAGACTCCAAAGGAGGCACCGAAGAGCATACAATTTAGTCATCTGTGTTTAACATTATTATTCATCTGTTCTTGTTACCTAATCGCTTACGGAGTCAGTTCCTGTAGAGCGAAGGGAAGGACCGTTATTGCCGGAGTAGAAGAGACAGCTGCCACAGGATATCCTTCCAAAAGCACTTGGGGGCACATTATGTTGATCACAGTAAGAGGGAGTAGCCTGGGTGGGAGGCTATCCCGGGTGGAAGTGCCCAGGCTGTGGCCACTGTGCTTGTTCACGTTCAACAAGACACTGATTCTTTTACAGTGGCTGTGACATGGTCTGCTGCAAGTCCTGCCTCATCTTCCAGCAGGTGCTCGGATTGGGGTTTACTGTCAGAGGTTTGGGTTGGAAAATGTGCGTTGGATTTGTCCGCAGATTTCGCCTGTTATTATTCTAAAGTAACCTCTGTCACCAAAACACAAAAGTAATAATTAACAGGGATGTCTCTGGATGTTTGCTGTGCATTGGACCCTGCAAGAATCCTGTTAACAGCAAATATTTTGTATTTGATTGCATTTTGCTAGAGAGAGAATTTTAAAGGTGAAGCAGTATAAACTTCATATACAACTGTAAATTTCACCAATATAAGCCCTCAGAAACCTGAAATCTCGGTTCACTTGCAATAGCATTTCCACCTGTGACAACACCAACCCAATTTCTAATTTTCACAAAGGCTACATGACGGGCTGTGGGTGCCAGAGTCACTGTGCACTAAGAAGTTTTGTGTCTGGTCCCAAAGACTGTTAATAACTGCAAGTGCTTCACCCTCCCAGGTTCCCAGCCAGAGCAGGCAGGCATGGATGTATGTACATGGATGTACGTACCTGAACATCTGACAGGGACTTCGGAAGCAGCCTGGTGCCATGGGAAGAAGGATGAAGCAGTGCTTTGGATTTGCATTGTCACACCAGGGCAAATCTGTGGCATTTTGAAGGCAGACAGAGACCCAAAATCTGTATTATAAAATTTGAGTGGTGTTAGTTTTATAAAGAGGATTTTAAATTTTTTTTTTCTTGTTGAATATTTGTATGTGCTAAGAATAGTGATGGGGAAAATAGTAGTATTCCAGATGGACAGCACAGCCATCTACTTTTCTGGAAGATGGATCCAAGAAGCACGGGGAAGTTATTGGACAGAGCAATCGTCAAATGCAAAGCACTGTCACAGATGTGTCGTTAAGCGCTTTCTTTCCCAATTGTTTTGTTCCTGTAGTGAGGAAGCAGCAGAGCTGTGTGCGGTACCCTGAGGACTCCTCTGACATAGCCAAACAAACAAGTAGGGATCTCTTAACTCCCTTAATCCATTCCGGCAGTTATTGCTGGCAGTGGCCAAGATTCAAGTCTCAGAGGGCTACGTACAGCTGTGTGACCCTTGTGCGTGTCCCATTTTCCTAGACCTGAATGTGTTGTTCAATTCAAGGCTGAGGTGTACTAGGGAGTTCAGTGTGCTGTGGCTCAGCCATGCTTTAAATAAGCCCTGGAAACTTTATGGTATTTTGTTCAGATGGGCTCTGTTTCTGTGTTTGAGAAGGTTCATCAGAAATTGGAACAGGAACTCTGTTCTGTTCTAGGTTTTTGTGTTTCTCCTCACCTTTCTGGAGCAGACTGGTGATGCCTGAGTCTGGCAGCATGCTTAGCCCTGAAAAGGCCTTGATTGTGCTTCTGGGTTTTAAGAAATTTGAAAAATGAAAACATGGGAGAACTTAGTGGTGCAGAGCTTGGGAGGGGAAGTCCTTGCTTTTTGAGATGGGTGTTTAATTTAAGAAGTGCCACTGGGACTGAAACAGATACTCTTTTATTGTCCTAAGGATGTTATTTTATAAAGCATCCTTTTCTAAACAATAGGAATTTATGCACTTAGTTTAATTCACTCTCATTCCCATTGGTGATATAAGGTGGTACACCTCAATATTAGTAACATGGGGTTTTGGGTGAAACTCTGGCCCCTTTCAAAGCTTTGGGACTTTTGCTGTGGTCTGGGTTATCACCTTGCCTGGCCCCTAATGGGCTGAGTACAGGAGGCATCATGAAAACACTGTTTGACATGCTTCCATCTTGGTTTTTTCTGACTGGATGAACTGTTCCTCCCAGAATATTTTGTCCTTAATGTTTTCAATGGGGGAAGTTGTGACATGTTTCTTCTGGAATTGCCAAAATGTTCCCAGATTAGAGCTGACGCTCACCCTTATTTTATTAATTTCATAATTTTATTTTTATATTGCCTGGAAAATCTTGTTACGATGGAGCTTCCCCAGAAGGAGAGATGAACAAGAAACTCTAAAGCCTTCAGGCATCAGCAAATACACGTGTCTGACCTCTCCATTACAGTCTGATAACTGAGTGGACTCCATATGACGTGGACGTGATGGCTCAATGCTGTTTCTGGTGTCACTTCGGAAAATTCTTTGTTCTTAGTTGTGCCCTTCTATGTTGGCTGTGTCATGCCAGGAAGCAAAAATCACGGTGGCACCTTGCCAGCATCCCTGCCCTCCCTCTTCCAGAAAGCTTGTTGAAGAGCCGGGAGTTCAGTGGATATCCTAATAACACAGTTCCATCCTTCCTCCTCCTTGTCTCTCGCAGGTACCGGGGCAGCGTGAGGCATGGGTTCCCCTTTCCTGTGGCAATATCCTTAGATACACTCACCCTTCAATGACTTGCATTTATTTAAATATGATGGAGAGGCAGTATTCTGAAAGTGGCATCTTTCTCAACAGTATTATTCACCCAAGTCTTCCAGGGATATAATTATGAGCAAACATTTGTAAATGACATGCATGCTTGCCAAGCAGACAGCTCTCCAGATGCCAGTAGTTTGTTATCTTCTCTCTTGGCAGTTTTTCCACTTTATATTTCCCTCCTTCAGATTGGATGGAGGCTTTCTTATGTTGTTGCGGTTGTTTCCTCTAAAGAAAAAAATGCTAAGTGACCTCCATGTCAATTCTAGAATATAAACAGTACAATTCCAACGTCCTGAATGTTTCTTTAAAGTTTAAAATGTCAGGTTTTATTTAGTTGGTTCAGTCGTCATTAGATGAAAATTGGTTTCTCGGAGAGTCGGCTTCTATTTGTCCTGAGGCAATGCGATGATGGTAAGAATGACATGGTAAAATTTATTTTGAGTCTGTAAAACAAAAAGCCAAAGGATCACATCCTCAGCTAGTGTAAGTCTTCTTACAGTAATTGTTAGTTCATTGATTTAGTCTTCCTAAAGAATTAAATGTCTGGCTTCTCTGAAGGAAAAATTATAGCCCAAACATGCCAGTTGCAAAGGAAATTAAGGTACTGTTCTGTCAACACTCTTCCACAAGAGCAGAAAGCATCCACATCCAAAAAATGCTTTGTAGGCGAATTGCTTTATGTGTTTCTCCTTTTATTTCCATATTTAAAAGGGTATTTGGGATGAGTAAAGTCCTGGAATTTGAGGGTTTGTAAGCCGTTATATCTTAGATTTGCAAAATAATTTTAATTTCATGCTGCTTCCCTGTGACTTAAATGTATGTTTCCTTCAAGATTAATTCAGTTTAAAAATTAAATTGAGATGTATGTTCTCCTGGCTGAAAAGAAGCTTTTAAAAATCCTTCACAGCTGAAGGAACCTTTTTAGAACTGCTGTCTTGCCTGTATGTGGCATCGTTCCTAACTTAATCATAAAGGCTAAAACATTTTGAATTTGCATCTTTTCAAGTTTGCAGGAAATAAAATGTTCTTTCTTAGGGAAATACACTGTCTTTAAGAGCAAATGTTATCTTCTGGTTTTTATGCATGACGTAGAATTTTGTCTTTGCATATTTAAGTTTCAAGCTCAATTCACTGAAACGTGTCGTAGAGTAGGAGTCAGGATCTGAAATTTGGCCAGTGTTGCAGGTGTCAGAAGCCACCTTGACCCGCTCACGTGCATCAGGAAATGGAATCTCTGCCCTTGGAGATACTCAAAAGCTGTCTGACCTTGCTCTAGGTGACCCTGCCTGGGCAGGGGGTTGGATGAGGTGACTTCCAGAGATCCCTTCCAACCTCAACCATTCCCGTGACCAGGGAGAGGACAGTTGGGCAGTGGGGGACTTCAGTGAAGACTCTAATGAGCGTGCAATTAACAGGGGGTCTGGCACTCCCTTGTCGGGCTGGATAACGAGTGTCCATATGACCCTCTTACTTTTGTCTCAGTTTTCTCATGTTGAGGCCTCTTGGTCTTGCGTGTGCAGTCATCTGCAGGTGTATGTTTGTCATGCATGTATGTCCGTCCGTCTGTACGTGCTGTTTGAGTTGGGAAGGCAGGCCTTACTTCTTGTCTTCACTCCTGAAATGCAGAATACCTTTAACCTCTTTAGAGGCTCACAAAATCGTGAAAAATTCACTCCCTAACTCCCATATCTATCTGTTTCTCCAGACGTAATGAAGCATAGAGCTTTGTGCAGATGCTTATTTGACTGCAATATTTTAGGTGGAAAACCGGCCCTGGAAAAGAGCAGAACTGGCCTCATTAACTAAAAAGGCCTTCAGGACTGGGCCTGTCTGATAAAGAGTGTCTATGCTGTATAAAGTGGATTGAGGTCTGATATTTGCCTGGACACAGTGTTTTCTAGTCTGATACAGTGAAAAATAATCAAAATAGTGTTTTTTCATAAGGCTGTATCAAATCTTCAGTCCTGTGATTGTGGGGGAAAAAAATAATACAATCTCATTTAACCATGAACCAGCTGTGGGCTGAGCTTTGGTCTGCAAGTTTAGAGTTTTATTGCTGCTTCAGCTTCGGTACAGGTAGAAGCACTTGTGGGACTGATGAAGAACATGAATGCAGGGCTTTGCTCTCCCTGGTCGCTAGGATAACCCTATAGATAATTGGATCCATTTGCAAAGACTTTGTACAGAGCTCATGTTGCTGTCGGTTTTGTGCATGATCACTGTTGTCTGTTTTCTCCTCCCTTCAGATAAAGGGGGATTTAAGCCTCGGACATCAAATTTTCCTCTCGAAATGGAGATGTGAATCCAGTAGCATTCTCTGGCCTCTCCTCCCTTCTCTCTCACTCACTGACTCTGCTCTCCACAAATGAAGGTTCTCAGAAATTAAAGTTATCCAAAAGCTGCTTTCACATTTGGGCACATGATAGAATTGGTCAAACAGATAATGTCTGGGCTATAAGAGGTATAATTCAAATTTAATCCAAATATTTCAAATGTAATCCAACCATGGCAGTTCTCATCCCTGGTCTTAATGGACTTTCTCTGTTCCTGATAGCATGATGAATCTCTTGTGAAGAAAACTGAAGCAGTATCTGACTATGGGTAGCGGTGGGTTGAGTGGCCTTGCACCTCTGCTTGTGTAAAGCAACATCACCCGCGTGGCATAGCTGAAGTGATGATGATTTACAGCTGAGAATCCAGCCTGTGTCTCTACTTTTGAATAGAGTCACAACTATTAGACACTAAGGGCGATGGTGTGCTTGAAGAGGCAGGGACACCATACTAAGTTAATTCTGCAGACATTCCAAAATCTGCAAAAAATTAAAAATAAAAATCCCGTCTGTGAACGTAATGGCTGCACTGTAAATACTTAAATTGTAGGATAAGAAAAAAGCAACATTGGCAAATCTCAGCATTATTAGAAACAGGCCCTTCTCCTTGTCTTTTGAGAGTTAAGATATGTTGCCTTAGGTTTTCCACTAACTTTACTTTGGCTGTTAGACCCTGACTGAGTAAAATAATGTGATTGATAGTGTGAGGGTGGGGTTTAAAGGAGACTCATGATTTTCTCTTGGAAGTGGTCTGCATGTTGAGCACTAGCAGAGGGGTTACTGGAGACACAAATGAGCCAGAATGATTTCAGTGTCCCTGATGGGGTTTAGAGCTCCAGCTGGCTGAGATGGTTTTCCTGGTACATCATAAAGAAATTAAACCTGGCAGGAGAGGAGCAGTGCTGAAACGGGAGTGGTTCTCCAGCACTTAGAGGTGGAGCACTGTGCTCTTAAGACTAGCTGGAATTTGAAGTCTAGTCAAGTTCATGTTTGAGTTATCAATGCCTCTCAAACTTCTCTTCCTGGGAGACAAGCGGACCATTTCTCTCCATAGAAGACCTTGGGAGGTTTCTGTCTTCTTAGATGCTGGGAGGCTTAACAGTTCTCACAGCAATACCTAAATGTTCCTAGGGAATCTCCATCTTTAAGGAAATGTTACGGTGCTTTGAACACATTGTAATAGGAACTGGAGGTCTGGATCCCTTCTGTTTTACCCAGAATGTAAATTCAAATATGTAACTGCAAATCAAACAGCTCGGGCTCTGTGGAGAGGTGCTGGGAGGCTGGCCGCTGTGAATATTCCTGTGGCTGGTAGTAGTCATTGCAATAGACGAGTGGAGCTTATTGGGATTGCCAGGATTTCTAAACTGGTAAATCAGGAGGGTAGTTTCTCAGTGATGGCACTGACTCATCTGTTGGCCATCGCTGACCTTTGTTCAATTCCTGCTAAGTTGGTCATTTTCTAAGTAGACAGTTCTACAGAGCTTGTTTTTTCTTATGTATATGATCCTCTTCTTGAAGATAAGGAATCCCACGTGATCCTTATTGAACTGCCATCCATTCTGATGTGCACTCTGATCTTTGTACTAACTTTATTCGAACTGATGAAGATGCAAGTCTGTTAGCAGTGAATTTTGTGATAAAATGATTCTGTGTCTTCTGTTTGCTGTATTGGCTTTCTCTGTTTTCTGACAGATGAATAACATCTTTGTCCTAGGCTGGCATCAGGCAGATGTAATGTTAGTGTTTAACAAAGGAATTTGAAATTAAGTAGTGCATTCAAATCAGTATATCTATATCACATTGGGAAAAACGAAAATAAGCTCAATAAATGCAGTGGAAGTGCTATGTAAAGAGACAGCATGAAATAAATAAGAAAAAAATTTTCTCATTATATCTTTCCAAGCAAGTGGGCTCTTAAGTGTCTAAACAATTTAAACACAGAGATTAAACTGACAGTGCTTCAACTGAGTGTCGCGGTTTAGCCCCAGCTGGCAACTAGAACCATGCGGCCACTTGCTCACACCCCAACCCACCACCCTGAGGGGTGGGGAAAGAGCGGGGGAAAGGGAGGGAAAAAAAACCCTAATGGGTTGAGATAAAGACAGTGTAATAAAAACAATAACAGAAAAGGAAAAATAAAGATAATAATAATAATGACATGGGGCACTCTCACTGCCTGGTGAACTGGCACTGTCCAGAGCAGTGAGCGTGGATTCCTGTCCCCCGGCTAACCCCCATTTATATACTGAGCATGACTTCTGTGGTATTGAATATTTCATTGGCCATTCCATTGTTCTGTCTATGCTTCTGTGGGAAGCTGAAAAAAAAAGTCCTTGAATGTTGTAAACATCATTTAGCAACAAGTAAAAGCAATAGGTATTATTGACATTCCTTTCACAGCAATCACTAGAAAGAAAAATTAACTCTGTCCCAGCTGAAACCAGGACACTGGGGTAAAATCATGACCAACTAAACAGTGTGACTGTACCCTGGCAGGCTGATTCCTCCCAAGGAGCCAAATGCTTTTGTCAGTGTATCTTTCTGATTGAATCTACTCTAGTCTTTGGCTTGGCTTGAAACAGAAGAAAATCCTAGCTTTCCAAGGGAAAACCTTGACAGTGATCGTGAGGTTGGAGTCACTTACATTTAACATCAAAGTAAGTAGAGGTGCCTCCCAGACTGAACAAGGTAGGAAGAAAGGGTATCTCCAGCTTTGATGTTAATTAACCAAGTAATTTTGGTTGTCTTTAGAGGATGCTCTGTGACCTGCAAGATTGACTAGCGCCGATGGAGAACACTGAGCAGTTAGGAACTTGCCATCAGGCTCTTTCTTCCTTTTGGCCTTTTTTTTTCCCCCCAGAGGAAGCACAATTATACTTACATTGTCCCCAAGTCTGCATCTACCTATTCCCCTCTTCCCCCAACAATGCCTTACTATTGACCAGTTTCAACCCAGTTTGGTAAATGGGTGGATGTCATGGTGAACCTACACATGCCATGAAAACAGGCAGGATACTCTGGGAAAAGGCTTATCTAGATGACCTTTAAAGGTCCCTTCCAACCAAAATTGTTTTACGATTCTATGATCCTTTATAAGATATCAGAGTGTCCACAAGAGAGGCAGATACCAGAAAGCAAGCTTCCTCAATGGATCGCTGAGATATGGGAGTAGTTTTATTATTGATTCCTTCTGAAACGTGTTGAGTTGGTAACAGAATGTGGGGAAGAAAAGCAAATGTGAGAACATAATGAAAGAGGCAGAACAGGAAAGGAAGGTGCCTGGTTAAAGTGTGAATTAAAGTGAATTCATGGATATAGTGGCAATACTGGCTATCACTTGGCATCATCAAGTGCAGAGGTGGCATATTAGTTACACAATTACCCTTAAAAAGTTTACCCTTCGGCACCTAATGTGGTTCCTTGACTTTCAAAATTTCCTGAAGTTTTGACATAATTAGAAGGGGCCTATCCAAAAATGTTTTATTCATTTCAGTCCTCCGACAGCCATCTATCCTAGGCAAAACAAGAGCTAACCTACATGGAGGGAAAAGCATGTACTTGATTGTCTGGCAGGTGTGACAACTGTGACTTTGCTTAAGTATCTTATTTTGGAAATCAGTACTGTGTGTTTTTCAGTTTCATCACTCAAAACTGAGGAAACTTACATGCTGATAACTTCATTGCTAAATGAACATCTTTCCAGGATAAGGTTTTAAAAGATGTTTTAGAAATAGAAGCTGCTGTTTATTTTCAAGATGTGTAAATAAAATTCTTTCTGGTAGTTTCTGTAAATTTATGAGAGATGATCCACTGATTTGGCTGAGTCATAAAAGTGCTTTTAGTATTCAGAAGCAAAATGAATGCTGATGTGTCATTTTTGATGCAACATTTTTTATAGCTCAGAATTTGAACTCTTAGGCAAGCAGCAAGATTCCTTAAAATTAGAAGGTGGTTGGTTGTTCAGGCTGTCAAACAGGCATCACATATTTTGAGTTCTCTCTCTCTGGGGCTCCATTTGTTTTGTTCCTTTAGCATCAGTTTCATTTACTCCCTTTGGCTGCAATTGCCAGCACTGGTGACCTTTTTGACCACTCGGGTGGGTGCTGGTGTTTATCCTCACTTCGTAGCGGTTCACTGCCCTGACATTTGCTGGTGTCGCTGTCCTGGCTGCAGCTCACACCCAGTCTGGGCAATGAGTGGCAGGAGTGGCTCAAGGAATAGCCTGATGGGAAGGAAGGCTTTTTCTAGAGCTTGTAGATGAGTGATCTGATAAAGTTCTCATGGTGTGAATGCACTACGGTTCTCTGCAAGGTATTGGGCATCTGTGTATTGCTAAAAGAGAAATACTCTCCATTTTATATGATCCTGGGCTGATCTTTGCCAGAAAGGGTGTCCAGACTAGAATTAAAGAGTCTGATCCATGTCCTGTTGGAACTGAGAGGCCCTGTTGGCTCTGACTTACGTACCCTCAGAAAAGTTGGGTTGTGCTGGCTAGTACAAAATTTCTAATTTAAAAAAAAAAATTGATATATTTCCGGTCATCTGATAGTTTAAGAAGCTTGTTTCTTGTAATCAGGATTTCACGTACAAGTTTCCAGTTCCTCTTCTTCTGTTATGAATCAAACTTCTAGTCCAGAATGGTGTGGCATGTATCACAATTCCAAAAGTGTATCTGGGAGATTATAATGGCTACTCTGTGCACTATTATCCCAGGCTTTTTTTTTTTTTGCTTTAAGTAAGTAATTGGAGGAGAGCACCTCAAGGTCCTGTCTGAAAAAGATGAGGAGACTGGGAGAAGAGGATAAAGGATTTTTGTCGCCACGAAGGTATCTGAGATAAAGGCCACAATTAGCAGATACTGGAATCTAGCCTGAAACCAAACCCTGCTGGAAAAGGGATGGAGAAAGGAGGATCTTGTTGCTAAAGAGGTTTATGCTCTCTAATGTTGTGGTTTAGACTTACAGTTTTTATCCTTTAAAGTCTGTGTATTGCTGTTGGACAAGGAAGAAATACATCCTTTCAAGTAAAACAGATCACCTCCAGCTTGATCTGAATTTTCACTCCAGGCAGGGTTTCTTTGATGACCTGACCTTTTTTTTTGCCACACAATGCCCGATGTAATAACAAAAACCATCCACAATGTAATAACATAAAAAAACCCATAAAAATTGCTGAAACCTATCTAACAGGCTTTTGTAAACAACATATTCCCTTCATCATAAAAGGCAGTGATGAAGAATTCAGTCTGCATCAGTTACCAGCCCTTTGAGGCACAGTGTAAGGCCAGACTGGACAAGCCTAGAAAGGTCATGGTCACTGAGCCAAAATGATGCTTATTATCAGGCAAAGAAACTCCCCAGCCAGAGATGAACAGTCAGGCCTACAGACCTGGGTTATTCCACATTGGTCCAGGGCTGAATATTTCAGTGTTGTGAAAAATTGTGTGCGAAGTTTTCCAACCCCCTTTTCTTATTGTTTTTATTTCCCATCTTAGGAAACTAGTTCAAGAACTTGATTGAAAAACATGTTTTGAGGAAGCAGTAAAAAAACATAGCTAGACGGTGGGTGGCCTTTTAGTCTGATGAATCGTGAGTGGACTTAAAGCCTTTGTCTGACCTCAGCCACATTAGTGTGTGTCTGGACTTGGTGTCAGGGAGTCGCTTTCAACTGACTGTCTTTGAACTTGACCATCCCTCTGTTACTTGTACTTAATGCAGAGACATTTCCACTGCTTTGGTAGGTTGCAGAAATAAAGTTAGGCTGGCTTATACCCCCTGTTTCTCAAAAGAACTGTACATTCAGTTTTTCTTGAAAATGCCCTCAATTTCTTTTCTTTCCACTGGAGAAAAAAGGCCAATTGGTCTGAGACCCCTGGACTGCTGGCAGGCCCCTTGGAGCAGTTGCAACTTGCTAAGTAGCACTCCCAAATAAACGCTTACCCCCTTGCTGTCACACGCATTCTGGTCTATAATAATCTTGAACTCATTTATGATTGATTTTATTAAATAATAAGAAACAGATCTGTAACATCCTTATTCTTGCTGGTGCACCGCTCATCCAGCAAAAGCTCTTTTGATGCCTCTGCTCGCAGTAGTAAGTGTTGAATATCGTCCAGCCTCAAGTAATATATCTATTATAACTACCTGCTTTTCATGGAGCACTACTATCACTAAATCACAGTAAGTTCTTGTAAAAGCATTTTACAAGAAAACTTTGGGTTAGTGTCCTGGAAATGGTGTCTTTTCTGATGGCAAACAAGTACTTTTTTCAAGAAATTGAAATATATTAATTTTTAGCCAATTAAAATGATGCTTTGATTAAATTATTCTCCCTAAATTATGTCACGCTTGCCTTGGAATAGCAGAGAATGAAGTTCCATAGAGGCTGGAATCGCTAATGAGTGAGATGTGGAGGAAAGAAGATATTCCAGAAAAGGTGGTAACATTAACGCGCTGCTCAACCTCTGTGTTCACTAAACCAACAATCTTTGGGAGATTTTAACTTCAGGTCACCAGTTAATAGTTGTTTTTTTAAATTTCAGATTAAATAACCTCTAAAATAGTTATATTCTAGGTTTTAACCTGTGTTCCTTTGGATGCGTTTCCTATAACTAGCTGGGCTTGCTTTTGTGATGTATGTTACTGGGCTTATTTGATGAGATTCTCATCAAAGACACAAAGGGTAACATTTTGAGTAGCAGCTGTTTAAAAGGTATGGGCCTATTCTCAACTAATACCTTGATTTATATGATGAATAGAGAGGTAAGCATCTCTCCAGTGTTATCACACTAAGAGAAAGGTGGCACGGTAGTGACAGTAAATGACCCTTTGAAAGAACTTGTGCTCTGGTTCCAGGGGAGTTTAGACACCGGGCTGAGAGAATATGACTGTTTCCTGAGGTGAATCCGGTCCTAAGAATGATATCTCTGATTGCTGCTTGTGAGGAAAAGTAACACAAATTGTAAACAGAATTTAGAGAAGGGATTAGGTACTAGGGGAAGGAGGCAGGAGACGAAGGCTGTTGTCTGGTAAGCTTGGTGAGGAAAAAATATTATTCTCAAATAAGGCAGCTTTTCTCTAAAAGCAAAGTATTGTGAATGTGCTGCAGCTTTGTAAAATCTTGTTCTAAAGCATGACAAACTAAGAGAGCGCTGCAAGAGATGGTATGATACACTTCTGAGAGGGTCCTGGGAGACCAGAAAGTCTTTCATTGTAGTCTTGAATGATTTCTGGTATGAAGCAGCGGAGGACTCGAAGACCTTCAGCAAACACTGTGTTAGTGAGGTTCAGGAAAAGGTCAGCCCTACGGCACATCATTTGTACCCTCTCCAGCGACTGTCAGCATTCTGGATGAGAGCAGCTGTAGTGCTCCAAGGGTCAGGTGAAATATAGAGGCAGCCAAGATACACACCATGTTGCCCAGTGTTTGGGGTTTTTGCTTCCAAAATGTTGATTCAGATCCTCCCCAAATACATGTGTCCTGTAGGCAGGGCAAGGCTGAAACCCATGGCCTTCACTGAGCATTAGTCACCACTAGCCCCGAACTGAAAATGGAAAAAAAGAACACTATAAAAATGTCTGTGATGCATTTAGTTTTGTAACAGGATTTATGGGAGAGGGAGGAGGGGGAAGAAGCATTTCTCAATCCCCAAATAACTGAGTTTTCTTTTACACAAGGCTGGAGCAAACTGGCATACTCTTCCCCTTGCCAATGTACAGTTGGGTTTCTTTTTTAAGTGGTATTGAGCATTATCTTGCTCCCAGGAACGGGACAATGGGCATGAAGTTTACAGAGGAATTATACATCCTGAGCTCAGGGTGTACAGACAGAAACCTGAGGGATAAACCTTCCTCTTGTTGATTTACGTGGTGTAACAGCACTGATGGTAAAGTCGCTTCCTGATCTCAGCAAAGGCCGTTTCAGTCAGGGTTATATCTGACCCTGGTTTTCTTTTGATGGAGGTCTCTCTCAGAACTGTCCTCTGAGAGGTTAGCACTACACCACTGAGTGTATTTGTAACTTCTCTTTTTTCGCTCCATAGGCAGAGATTTTTGAGGCATAACAAGGTTGCAAAAGGCTTTTTGTATGCATTGAAGTATCTAGCGCAGTTGGACTCAGTTATTTTTCTTTTTAGGACTAACTGCAATTGCCTTGGCGAGCAGCCTGATCTGGAGAGGGTTTCTATAAACATGCCAGCACAGCTGGGATTTATTATAGAATAGACGATCTCTTCTACCTCTTCAGCTACACAAACTCAAAATAAGTGTTGTCTTTGCTACTTACCTTCCTTTAGATGAGGTTGGTTCATAGTGAGCTGTAGCCAAAGCTGAATTTTTGCATCCATAGTAAGAAAGAATTGCCTTTCCTACACTGACCTCACTCTACAGGAGTTGACTCAGTACGATATGAGGATGGGAGAAGAGAAGAAAATGAAAAGATTTCTCAGATCTGACATAATTCAAACTGCTTTAAAAAAATTTAGGGGAATGCTATACTGGGCTGAAGTAGATCAGTCTGATGGAATCAAGGAAAGTGCCTGTCTCTGTAGGTCTTGTCTGCAAGCAAAGGTAGGTTATTTTTTATGTTAGGGCTGGGTTCTTTGAAGGGTGCTGAAGAAAGTGAGCTCTAAATGCTATGGAATCCTTTGGAAATCTTGTGGACACCAGCATCATTATTGCTTTTTTCTTTTGTCCCTTTCTATGAATCTCTGTTTTTCTATCTGAGCCAGTTGAGATCCTAATCCATTAAAATATAATCTTTTCCTTTCTCAGACATCAGACATCTCCCATGTTTTACTGTGCAGCTTCAGTTAATGTCTGTGAAGACACATAGTGAATTAATTAATCCTTTGAATGTCTTTCCCCCTATTTATAACCAATATAGCATATTTTTTAGTTCACGGATATTAGTAATACTTATGCTAAGAGATGCATCTTCAGAGCTAAGGGGGACTTTTTCCTTTAGCTAAATTACTCTAAGATTTAAAGTAGTCACAGCAACCTGAAATTAGTGCATATAGTTAGTCTAATAAGTTATCTCCTGTACTTTTTTTTCCCTTTTTTTTTTCTCTTTTTTAGATAATCGTGACAAAGCAATGTACAAACCGTTTCATAGCTCCAGTGAAATAGGTTTCTGTTGTCTCCCATGGTTCACATTGTTTTGAAATTTCCTAGGGAGGATATGTTGGAGCAAAGAAAAGTTAAGTTGCCATCTTTCATATTTGTACTACAGTCCAAACATTTTTGTATCTCAGTGAAATTCCTGACTGCAATTTATCAGACCTAAGCAGATGACTGTTAGTCTGATGTTATAGATTGTATTATAAAAATATATTGTGTCAGATACACTAATATGTACCAGCTTGATTTCCTTCTAGCGTATGGTGGGACAGACCTTGTGACTAAGAGACGAGCAGTAGATCTGATATAGTTTGACTTTCATAAGACTTTGGCAATATCTGATATATCTCTTCAAAGTATGAAAATTTGGATTAATTCAGACTTCTGTAGTGGGGATACACAGCTAATGAAATAAATGACTTGGAACACTCTTAAGCTGGCGTTGTATTGATGGAGGCCTACAGAAATTGCCCTTAGTCTGGTACTCTTCAGTATTTTCATTGCTACTTGGATGAGGCTAGAAAGGCAAGTACGGGAATGCTGTAGGACACAGACTAGCATAGGATTGCAAGCCAGTGGGCAAGGTTGAGAATTCAAACTTATCTTGATCTCTTGGGAAAATAGTGTGGAGTAAACAGGATGGAATTCAGCATCACTTCATAAATGCAGGCAAGCACAGTGCATTGGTGTTAACTGACTTCATGGCTCAGGGAGAAAGGATAACTAGACAACAAGTCCATAGAATAGGATCAGAGGGTGGATCACAGTCTGAACAGAAGGAAAGCATGTGAAGTTCAAGTGAAAAAGACAGAAAAATGGCAGCTTCAGTAAGGAAGCGCATCGAGCTCTGCTCAGTGCTGCTAAAGCCTCATTTGGAGTATAGTGCCTGGGTTTGGGCACCACGCTTCACCAGTGACAGAAAACATGAAGAACCAGTTATTAAGACTAGAGAAGAGAGACTTGTTAGAGGTTTATAGATTGTATGAGGGGTTGCTGTAGAAAGGGGAGGTAACTGACTATTCTCTCCAATCGCAGAAGTCTTGGGCTTTTAGAGCAGCTCAGCAAGGCACGTCTTTGCCGACCAGTGGAGGAAGCGTGTGGACTTTCCCTCATGGGCTGTATTAAATGCAGATTAGAGAAGCTTCAGTCACAAATAGGTTAGGGATGGCAAATTTGGACACTACGCAAGTGTTGGGACTGACTAACCTGTCAAGGTCTCTCCCACTGTTACTTCCTGTGACCCCACACTAACTGAGTTTCTCATCTCTAGACTGCTCAGTGTTCTCTCAGTCGGCTCGTTAACCAGTTCAGCTACTTGCTCCGTCACAGTGAGGTGAACCAATTAAAATCAGAAAAAGGGGTTTGTGAGCCACTTTATTTCTCTTAGCATCGGTGGCTGAGTAACGCTGAGTGTCAGATGTTACACGGTGCAGCAAGGATAGGAGGTGACATAAATAGGCTTCTGTCATGCAAATGAAAGACTGGTATGAAAATAAGAGCATCAGGGTTTTCAGCAGAAGCATGAGCCCCTGTAACCTCTTACCTCACTTTCAGACTCTGTACAGACTAATTATAGTTCTGCAGATGGTGTTTATTTTATTATGCACATGATAAGGGGAGAACAGAGGAGAGGTCTGCGTCTTGGATGGTGGAATGCTCCCTGTGGGCATAAATAATACAACAGCTGCTTTTATTAGTGGTGTTGTATCAGAAGTAGTATGGCTATTATATGTTGATGATGTATAATAAGTCTTGGTAACTTCCTTTAAGCTTTTTCTTGGAAATGTGAAGATATTTCTCTTTTTTACAGCAGAGATAATGCAAGCTGACCCTGAGAAAAGGAATTAGGGTTAAACCGCAGTGTTGGCAAAGGAGGTACTCCTAGTGGAACTCAGAACCTAAGTGCTTCATTGCTTAGGTTGCAAGGGAGAGTAGGCATCAGGTCTCCTGAAATGCCTGGGCCATATCTCACACCAGTCTCTCTTCCTTGTAATTCCTCTGGTGGTAGCTGGCTTGGTGCTCAACTATCCTAAATTATCACTGCATTATTGGAGAAGTGATTATTTTTTTTAACATGCTTGGGGCAACCAAAAATGCTTGAAGAGCCTCATAAAGACTGCAGAATAATAGATTTAAATACCACATTTCTAAGTCTGTTGGGGGGATTGTGGCTTAGATAGCTAATTCCGTCTCAAAAGTGTTCCTTAGAATTTGCTATACTGCAAAAAAGGTGAAAAGCAAAAAGCCTGGAAGAGAGCAAACAGCTGAAATTAGCTGGAGCTTGCACCGGAGTATTACTGTGCATCTCATCTGAGCCACACGGCGACAGTTATCATAGCAGGTGTTAGAATGGCTGTAATTAACAAGAGAAACAGAGCTAATGTCCTTTTCTTGCACTGTTCTTCAGTCTCAGAAGTCAAGGTCTCCTAGGCAGTTTAATAAGAAAGGGTTTATCAAGCAGGATGCTGAAGAATTTAGGTTCTGTGGTGGAAGCGGAGGTGCTGTTTCTATGTTCTGCTGTTCTATGTTTGCATTGGACCCCGGTGGTCAGCAAATGCTAATCTCATCCATATGTTTGGCAGTTGACACATGCTGCGCTCTGTTTTTTCTCTGAGGACTGTGTGAGATACGAGACACACTTAAATTAAAAAATAGCAGTTTAGTGTGATTCTTTTTAGCAAAGCAAAACAAATAAGGGAAGATATTTGTAATACATGGTAGCGCTTAATTTCTTTCAAAACCAATGAAAGTTTTGACTTCCTCTAGTGACAGAAAAGTTTGGACAATTTTAACCCTGGAGGCTCAAATCATCCCTTGTTTAATTATGCTAACAAAATAACATTTTGAATGGAAAAACAATCTAGAAATTATTATTGCCGGAGATGCGTGGAAATGGGATATGAAACTTGAGTCTACGCGAGCTGGGTGTGGAATGTGTGCTGCCACCATGCAGGAAGGGCCAAGGAGTCAACTGATGGCAGTGCCTGCAACAGGCAGCTGGCTTGGTTCACATCAGCTGAAGTGCTAGCCTGAAGTTCCTGTTACCATTCTGTATCGGAGCATCCAGGCAGATTGGAATGAATCTGTCCATGATGCAGATGAGTATTTTGTACATGGTCGGTTTTCCTCGTAGGCACCATTTTGTTATTCAGAATTTTATTAAGGTCTGTTAATAAGCTTTGAAATTTCTCTAAGTGAAGACACATGTAAGAAATACTGACAGAAGAAGAGTGTCATATAATGGTCAGTCACTTGTTTCCCAAGAGGCATTTAAAATTTCTCCCAATTGTTATTTAATGAGAAAAGACTCATGCCAAAAATATAATTTTCTTAAAGGAAACAGCAGCAGCTCTATGCTTTACATGCTGCGAGCTGACTTCAGGCTGCCATCTCTTTAACCAGCCCAGGAGAACAGACTTTCAGCTCAGCCCTGAGGTGTTCACTTTCTGTGAAAGTCAGTTCAGCTGGCACCGATTTGCCAGTCCCAGCAAAGGGAAGACTGAGAGGTTTTGACTTGCCTGTGGTGTGTAGCCTGTCTTGGGTTGCAGTCTTGGTATTTTGGGATCATCATCTGTAATTATCAAAGGACAGTGAGAATCCAAAAGGTAAGGAGCACCACTCCTTATTCTGCTGCTGATAACAAACTGGAAAGACTGCAGGCAATTTTGAATCTCCTGCCATTTTGAAGTGAGGGGGAGTTAGTTATTCTGCATTTCTAATGTCTGGATAGAAGATCATTTCCTTCTCACAGTGTTGAAATTTAAGGTTATTCTTATACCGTGAAAGAGCAGAACTTCTTACTACTGTTTGCTCTTCCATTCTCTCAACCAGTCAGGAAAAGTGATGATTCACACAAGTGTCATGAGCAATCACTGGGCTGAAACCAGTAGGTTCCATATCAATTATGGGACAGTCAGATTACCTGTTTTCTGAAGTGCTGCCTGGAAGCTTGTATCTGGGACTACGAAGCCACACACATATCTGTTCAGGACAACGCTGCCTACAAAGGATTTCTTGGTAACAAACACAGTACTGCTGCAAAACGTACCCCTGTGGCTTTCCCATGTTCAGTGATACTTAGAGATGCTCCTTTTAGTGCTTTGATCTGCAGGTTGTACCCCTTGGGAAAGACACAGCAAGGGGCGAGCTGGTGAGGAGCAGGGAGACATCACAGGAAGAGCCACCTATGCTTTGGTGAGAATCCGCATGTAGCTAGAGATGGGGCCAGGAAAGCAATGGGAGAGGAGGAACAAGTGGTCCTAATAAGAGCCAGATAAATAGGAAAGATGAGACCCAGAGAATGAGAGGTGGATTTCACAGGCGTGTATTCTCTGCCTTCTTTGGTGCTGAGTGGCAAGGGTCACTGCAGTAGCTCATGCCATTGATGGAGGAGGGTTTCCAATATGTCAGCCAAGGGAGTGGCAATGAAGGAAGAGGAGCTTAGAGTTCTGGTGTCAGTAACATCATTTCCTGCTGCTTTTTTGATGGTTTGATTTCTTTTTTTTGGTCAGAGCCCTTCCCTGTAATGCTTCCTCCTTCTCCTTTCACTTAATTTCAGTTCATTAACTACCCCAATGCCAAATAAGTCTTTCAAATGTTGAATTCATTCCAGTTCTTAAAAGATCGCTGTCAGCTGAGGGCAGAACTAGGAACTCTGGGGGAAAAAAAAGCCAAATCCTGGTGTTTAGATAAGGCAACACAATCTACTTGTAAGAACTTAAGTAATCCTGTATACCCTGACTTTTAAATATCCTCAGTGCCAGAAAGCTTTTGAACTTCCTGGTACAGAAACTCTACACTTCAATGGGAATGTGAGGCAGGCAGAGTGTTGAGAGGAAGGATGCTGTGATCATTTCTGGAGTGGAGTCTGCAGTAATCTCTGGTTTGCTTTGTTAGGACCTCTGTGAAGACCCCCGCCTGTTTGTGAATGGAATCAGCTCCCACGACTTACACCAAGGCACCCTGGGGAACTGCTGGTTTGTGGCTGCATGCTCCTGCTTGGCTCTGAGGAAAACCCTCTGGCAGCAGGTAGGTGATCAATGTGTTTGGTGCATGAAATTAAGCTAATAAGCCTTGGTTGTTTCCCTGCCTATCAGCCAATGTTTTTACCTCTAGGACTGATGTGCCTCTGAGGGGTGGTGAATTTTTGTGGATTCAAATCTTCCTTAAAAGTTCATTTTTCATGTTATGAGACCTCCCCGCTCCACAGTCCCATTGAGCACCAAAGAATAGATAAAGCAAAGCCAGAGAGTGCAAGAGGTTCTGTTTGTCTTTCTCTGCAGATCAATTTGAGTTTTACTTTCCTAAAAGATTCTTTGAAGTGGGACTGCATTTGACTTTGTACCAAATTCACCCTCTTTTTTCACTGCTTCTGTTTAAGGTCAAGTGCTCATGAAGCTGAGTACCAGCACAGCGCATGGCCCAGGGCAGTCTGCCCTCTGAGTGAATGTTAACATAGTGCATTTGGTGAACTTTCCCTTGCATGGTTTTTCAGGTGATTCCAGACTTTAACGAACAAGAATGGGACCCTAAAACCCCAGAGAAATATGCTGGGATTTTCCGTTTCCGTTTCTGGTGCTTTGGACAATGGACAGAAGTGGTTGTTGATGATCTGCTGCCAACAATGGACGGGAACTTGATCTACTGCCATTCCAATGTGAAAAATGAATTCTGGAGTGCATTATTGGAGAAAGCTTATGCAAAGTATGAGCTAGTTCATTGTCCTCTTAGTCCTCGGTGCTGTCCCTTCTATCCATCTATTTCTTTTGTCTTTAAGTTCTATCATACTTTCCATAGGTTTTCGGTTTGATGCTAGTAGAGGACCTAAAAAAAAATTGAAAAATCCTCCTTTAATCATCATGGAGGAGGTGAGTCTTAAGAGTGCAATGCACTTTACTTCAGCAGCCCAAAGCCGTAAGGATCATTACACTCCTTTCCTAGAAACCCAGCAAAAGTTTACCTGCAGTCTGATGCTTTGGAGGTTTTTTGTTCTGTTTTGTTTTTTCTTTGATGAGACACAAATATATTACCTACATTCAAGCCAAATTAGAGCATGTCTAACAACCACTTGGTGACTGAGAATGTTCTGTGTTAACCTCCAGGCTGGCTGGATCTTATGAAGCCCTAGATGGAGGCAGCGCTGCAGATGCGATTGTGGATTTCACTGGAGCGGTGGCAGAATCTATTGATTTGGTACAGGGCAAATATGGTGAGATTATTTCTGAGCAGATGAAGCTGTTTGAAGACTTGCTGAAAGTGCATAAAAGAGGCGGGTTGATCAGCTGTTACATTACGGTATGTATAGAAAGCTGGATTTTAAGAGTTAATTTGAATTAAAAAAACTATGGAAAAATTACCATTATTAGTATAATTATATTGAGTGTGTCCTTCATTTGTATGCTTTGGAAAGGCTTCGTATGGAAGAAGCTAGTAAGTTGGCAGTGCTGTGAGCCAAGTACAACTCCACGAGCCGCTAAATACGATCACAAAACCGCAAAGCCATTTGTGCTGCCATTTACTGTGGATCTGAAATGCTATTCTTTCTGAATGGTCACAGTTGTGTATTGACCCGAGGTTAATCCACCTAGAATACCCTAATTTACAGGCCAGATGGCAGCCTTTAATTTCTTTATTTCTTGGGGAAATCTTTTTACGGAAAACAGTTCTGCTGGCACTGAGCTGCTGAGACTTCTTGACTTTGGTTGTGATGATGCAGTCGTCTCGTCAGTGTAACACTGGAGCTGAGCTGAAAGGCTGAGCTCACTTGGTTATTCAGGTAGTACTGTTTGTTAACAAGGCTCCCCATTAGAATTAACCAGCAAAACTTGCCTACGCGGCTAACGGGAGGCAGCTAACTCGGGTGGCTGCATTAGGAGGCTGTAACCCTGAAGTTCCCTTAGGCAGTAGAGAGAGGATGGCTTCCCCAAGGGTGATGCGGGGTTGCCTTCTGTGGGAGCTTTACCTCTACCCACTCACTTGAGGTGCTAGAAGGCAGATGAGCAGCAGCTCCCAAAGGGTGCCACACACTTCACAAACCACAGGCAGACAACAGCCTTACACAGCCCCTTACCTTCGAGAGAAACCGGTGACAACTACGCTTAACTCACCTTCTATCAAAGTCTGCAGTGTCAGGCTGTGACTGCATAGCACTGAAATTCTCACCTTGTCTGAAGCTGTTAGCGCATGCGGAGGGCTAACAAACTGCTGTGGCACCTGAATATTTCCCAAAAGATTACTTTAAAATGATTTTTAAAGTGCAGTCCACAGGAAAACAATAATTTTCTAGAAGTTGCCAGGTTAGCGTCTAGGTGCACTTCAGCACCTTTTCCCGTGCCCTCTGCTTCCAGTTTAAGACGTTAGCTAAGGCTAATCTTATGTGGACTTAGTTAAATCACTTAAGCACTTTGCTGTAATTTCCCCATCTGTGAAATGAAGATCATATTACTGTAGCACTTAACTATTTCATACCTGTAGTATAAGTGCTAAATGCATGGTAAACTGGTGGACCCCCAAGTGTTGGTTCATTCAGAAATTCTTGCAAGTATTGTGGTAGTTGTGGAGTTGTGGGGTTGTCTAGAACAACAGAAAATCAGTCATGTTTGGAGATGCCTGAGCACACCATCTATTCAGCTGGCCCTGGCCACGGTACCAAAGAGGAACATGTGGTACCTTCTGGAAGAACAACTTGAACCTGAGAACTCAGCTGGTGTGGAACAGGAGTCCTGAACTGTCCCTCGCAGCAACATCAGGCAACTGCTCAGAAACAAATTCTTCTAGGTCTTTGGTGTTTGTTTTACCTTTTTCACAAGGTCTGAATTTTTATTTAGGAAGAATTCCATCTGGTTTGCTCAGACCGGGCTGGCAGACCAGACTTCCTGGTGTGCATTGTTGTTGAAAACATTGTTTCTGGGGTGATAGGTTGCTCCCAAATGCTAAGGCAGTTCAATTTCTTAACATGGATCTGGTGAGGAGATGGGCTAAGTACAGCGAGTTGTATTTTAAAAAGCAATTAATTAGATGGTTGTAATGTTTTCACTTCCTCCTGGCATTACATTTCTGCCTGTCAAATTAAACACAGATGCTTCTGAACATTGATTACACAGAGGCTGTTCCTATTGGCTTGGCTTGATTCTTCTGCATTTATCACTTTTTGATAGATGTATTATACACACAACGAAGCTTGCTAGGTATAGAATATTTAATACTCAGGTGGCTTCACTGCTGATTTACAAATATGGCATCGTTTTCCTTGGATTACAAAATAGCCCTAAGCTTCATTATTTTGAAATTTGAACAGACAGTAGATGTTTAAATATCTTATTTAAATAAATAAAAAAATGTCTTCAGAGTGAGGTGGGAAAGGCAGCCCAGTGGTAAGAAAAGCCTGGGGGATAACAAAGGCAGCTGGAGAGGTTACAGACTCGCATGCTGTCAAGGACTCTAGGTTGCTTTTAGTTGTGAAAAATGCAAGTGAAAGTGTTACATTGGAGAAAGCCCAAACCCATTGGAAATGTCAGCCAGTCTTGGTGTAACAAATGAGCTGATTCTTTAGGAGCTGTTGTCAGTGAAAGGCAGAGGTCTTGGTGAAAGTCTCACAGTTGCCAGACCATCTGTCAGTTCCAATTTGATATAAATTTATCTTTTTTTTTTTCCTCTGATTTCTTATCTTTGGGGTCTGAACACTGTTGTATCAGCCCAACACCTACCTTAGGAGAAGGACCCTGTCTGTTTAGATCAGCAAAATTTTGAAATGGATAAAAATGCCTGAGAAGATACTACATATATTTCATAATTCTAAGTCGTCCATCTCTCTCCGCCAGAGCAAAGGATTACCTGATCATTGAGCTCTTAATTAGGTTATTACAAGTTTAAACGCGGAGATCTGCGCTGAGTCAAATCTTCCTTCCTTGCTGTCCCAGGGAGCGAGTGCCTTAAGGCCCTGTGGGTTATAGCCCAGTGTAGGTGAGAGAGGCTGGATATGGCTCAGTGCAAAGATGCCCATGCTGGCTTCAGCGAGGGTGTGATGGATCTGGAGGGGCACAGCCATTTGGACTGTTTCTGGCTCAAAAGAAGGGTTCTAGCACTGGCAGAGCTGTACTCTTTCCACTCTCCTGCCTGGTATGTGTTGCTCAGAAGCAGCATTGTACTGGCTTTGTAAAGGGCCAGTCATTCAAAGCAACTCCAGCATCTTTATATGATACTGCTTTTCTGGTTTTAGATGTACCTAGGAGATTTTGATCTGGATGCATTAAATGAAATTTTGGTCTTTTTCAGAGCTTGACAGTTTTTATGTATTCTTAGATCAGCATCTGATCAGGTCTAGGTCATCCAGCGGGATATTTTATTGCCTGATCACTGATGGAAACTAGGTTTCTTATGTGAACTCTATGAGGAGCAAACCCATTTCCTAAGAAAGCCTGTCGATCTGGCAGTTGCCACGTAAGAGAGGCCTGCGAGGTCACCAGTGAGGTACAGGACAGGTTTGACAAATGACTAGAAAGTTTTCTTGCCTGTGCCCTCTATTTTTACCCACTGGCAGTAGTTCTTCCTCCTGCCAGTGGGTATCAAATTGATGCCCTGCTGGGGTATCAGATTTACCCCAACATAGAAACAGGCATCGGACTCACTGGCTAAATCCTTAGGCCCTACAAAGTGTCCAGTTAAGGACACCACCAGACAGTGCTACGTCTGAGCACAATCGTCACTATCCAGAAGATAAAGATTTGTAAAGATGACAAGATTTTGGAAGGGCTGATAAAGGTTGTCCACCAGCCCAGTCTTCAAGTCTCTGAAAGCAGAAGGAGAGAGAATGGCTGTAGCAGGCAGTCTTCTCCTGTGCACCAGGATTCTGTCTGCTGCACTGTCACACAGAAGATCAGACTAGTGAGCCACTAGTTTTGAGCCCCAGAGCTGTTGTTTTCCTACAGTCAAATCACTTGGGAAGGGAACATACAGCTCTGTGGAAGAAAACAAGCCTTCCCTCTCCTGCCCCTTGAACACTAAGCTGTCAGGTCCTTCAGTGATGCGAGTTCTTTTTTTTAATTGTCGTTCTTGGTGCTAAAGGCTTCCTCTGGCAGTACCAATGAAGTGGAGACGGAGATGGGTCTTGTCATCGGCCATGCCTACGCAGTGACTGCGATTCGGAAGCTGCGCCTTGGAGAAAGGCTCATATTCTCTTTTAAGGCAGAAAAGCTGTTCATGATCAGACTGAGGAATCCCTGGGGAAAAAGAGAGTGGAGCGGTGCCTGGAGCGACACGTAAGTGCTGCAAATCCAGTGTCAAAAGGAATGAAACTGTGATTAGGGCCACTGGACATTAGATGCATTGTTAAACACTGCTGAGACACAGTGTCAGTCTGCAACACTCGGTGGTGGCTGAACCGTTGTGCCGTCTCTTCCCAAGTACAGCATTCTCTGAGTAAATGAACACAGCCTGGAGGAGCCAGGGGGTTATGGCTTTCTGGGCCTGAGTTTACTGTATACATCATTGTTCTGGCACACTGGAGCATGAGTAGAAAAATAGCCTGCAATTTAGGTGATGAGTCAAGACCATGAGTTTTTTTTCCCGGCTTCACCACTGAGTTTGTCTGTGACTCAGTTTCTCATCTGTAATTGCTAGCTGCTGGGGGTGGTATAAGTCTTATATTTGCAGATAATTTAAGTGACTGGCGAAAAATGCTGTAAAATTGCAAGATTTGTGATTTCTTGAATTATTTTCTAATGAATTTTAATGTGGGCCATGAGCTTAGCAGGCACCCCTACAGAGACAGAAATGATTGCTGCAGGGGATGTATTCCATCACTGGCAATTTACACATGAAATACGTGTGACAAGGATATTACAGTTCAGCACTGTGCTTACCAGCCACTCTTAGCATTTAATAATGCCATGTTCTTAAAAACAGCATATTAAGTTCTTATCTTTCATACTTTAGATAGCAAAATCTGTTGCTTTCAAAGAGTTTGATTCAGGTGAAATGTGAAGAATGCACAGAAGAGCTACTGTGTCTCGTTTGACTTAAGTCCTTGTGGTTCCCTGCTGGCCCTTTTCTTGGCAGAGCTGCCACTCGTTCCAGTGGAAGCACTGAGGTTGGCCCATGGTTTTTGGACGGAAATTAAATTGAGAATTTCCAAATAGGTTAAGCAAATGTCTGTTATGGCCAGCAACCTCCCTTCCCTCCTGCCAACCACCTTCAACTTTAGCCTCCAAGTACTTTTGGAAAAGGAGTGAGGAATTGTGGCTCTGTAATGTAACATGTTAGGGAAGGGGCTCGTGCTGCCTTCTGTCATGTTGTCTGATTTAGGCATCAGACTGCTTGGATTTGGGATCCTGTGCTGCCCCGCAGCCAGCGGGAGGAGGCAGGTGCCTCCAGGGGACAATGCAGAGCACGTAGCTGCTGGTGCAGGCAATGAAGCATCCATGCAGTGTGGTGTTACTCTGGAAACTGGACACTAGGCTCGTGCTGCAACAGTTTCTTCTCAAAGGCTCTCTGGGGAAATCTCAGACCTCAGGCCTCTTTTATTTAAGAGACTGAAAGACAGAATACTCTGGTCTAAGTGAAGTGTTCAATAAGTGTTTCCTCCTCGGGAAGAAAACCAGGTTTCTTTTAAAGGGCCTTCGGGGAATGGAGTCAATCTCCTATGACCTTCCAAACCAGCTGTCTAAGTGTCGTAAGGGAGAGTGACAGAGAACATCAATAATATTCTGCTCTAGGCGTGCTAATTTCCCGCTCATCTCCTTCTTTTTAGTAGCTTTCAAATCAGTAAATGTTTTAAAACAACTCCTGTCAGGCCCACACTTTCTTCCTAAATGTCATATGCCCTTTGTACTCCGATATTACCATTATAACTTTATATAGTATTTAATTTATTAATCATCTTTTTTGTTCCTTTTTTTTCCTCTTTTTTTTTCCTTTTAGTTCTGAGGAGTGGAAGAAAG
The DNA here is from genome assembly GCA_013398295.1 of Chionis minor. Taxonomy (NCBI): domain Eukaryota; kingdom Metazoa; phylum Chordata; class Aves; order Charadriiformes; family Chionidae; genus Chionis; species Chionis minor. Next base: position 469,699 of record VZSF01003241.1, on the reverse strand, counting down.
TCAGCAGTTCAGAACAAAAGAGCTTGGGACTCACTCTTGAGAATGATGGAGAGTTCTGGTGAGTGGGAATCATGTGAAGGGTTTGTTGGTACTGTCTATGCTGTGTAATTGTCATTAATTCTGCCATTTAACATCTTCAAAAGCAGCTTCCCCAAATGGATCCAGTCCTGGCACAAGGTATGTTTCAGACAGAAACAGAGAAGAACAGAAAAAACGATTGAAAATCAGTAGAACAAAAGTAGTAACTCTTGGGAAATATAAGTTTCAGACACCCTCAAAATCTATTATCTATATTTAGGACATTCACTCAGAATCCAAGGGAACACACGTGCTGGTTAACATGACAGAATGCCAAATATTGAACACACTGTCAATCCAGTTTACTGACTGCTGTGCCTATCCGTAGGATTTCTAGGTCAACCATGGCTGAGGTATCTGTAAATACAATTGCAGCCAATGAATTTTGATATTTGTTGGTGTTTTCCAGCATGAGCACAAGAAGTGTTCATTCTCTACAGAATCTCTAGAACTCTAATAATTTTGACTCTGCTTAAAGCTTAGATACGCCGAGGCAGTCCAGCAGCTTCTTCAGTAGATCAGTATTGCATCAAGTGTGCTGGTAGGGCTCGGTATGAAGTCTTCTGTTTGCTTGGCTTTGTCAGAACGGGCAACTGGTTTGGTTCTGGGCCATTAATAAGCCAGGACGTGGCGGTATTTCAGAGATTCCCAGCTATCAGAGGAGGTGAACATTTTTTGACTGCTCTGCAATCCATTTTGTCACTTTAGCAGCCACAGCTTATAGCATTGAGATGGTGCTAAATAAAAGCTATGTCCAGAGGTTTGAGTTGTGCTCACAGACAGATGTAGCAATAAGGACCATCCTAATGAGGAGTGGATAGTGCTTTGGTTGCAAGTAATCTCTTTTGCCTTCGCAAAATACATGTTATCAAATCCAGCCTGGTAGATACAACCTATTTTTTAGGCTTAGGTGCTGCAACTGAAGGTGATACTTCTCTAAAATAAGTTCTAAGATAGCTTGATTGCGGCTTCACAAGTATTTCCACATGGAGAGCTTTCCAGTGAATCAGTTTGTCCTCTGGATGGCTGAGCAATGCCTCCTTTTAAATTACTGGAAGATTTCATGTGTTATTTTGGCTCTTTGCATGAGTATCACTGTTTATTTTTAAATAAACCATGACTTTTCCTGGTGTCCCTTGGAACAGGATGACATTTGAGGACTGGTGTAAGAATTTCACTGATGTGGACATCTGCCGGATTGTGAATACCTCCTACTTCAGTATCCACAAGACCTGGGAGAAGAAAATGATGCATGGGGCTTGGGTAAAGAATTCAGAGCCCCTGCTAAATCGCTCTGGTGGATGCTTTGATAACAAAGAGACCTTCCTGCAGAATCCCCAGGTGGGAATCCCTGTATTTTGTGAGGTATTGAAGTGTATCCACTTTAGCTAAGGCTTCTGAAGTATCCTCCACCCTATTTAGGAGTTGGGAGTGACTACTTGACAGAAATCCATGTCTGTCCTCTGGGAGTATGCTGGTTCACTTCATGTTTCAGTGATTTCTGTGAAATCTCTCAGAAGAGTTTAGACACTTGTTTAGGACTGATCATGTTTCGGGCTGATGAGTCAGACACACCAGGATTAGCGAAGTTCTGCCTGGACTTCTTTCAGTTTCCCAGTTGTAGAAAGGCAGCAAGTCTGATTTTCTAATGACAGAACTCCATTCACTTAACACCCTTAAAGAGCCTGATGATTTGATCTACTGTATTTAATCGGTATCCCTTTGCATTCATCTAAGATTCTGGAAGTATCTAGTCTCTTCTCCAAGCTCACCATCTCATCAGCATGATACAATTTTCCTTGTCTCATCCTACCTGGTTAACTTGCAAGCTATTAATTTTTTCCTGTTCATCCATTCTTACTCCATTTCTTACCTTTCTGCCCTCCTCAGTGTTGTATGTTTTCATCCCAGTGCAGGCAAATTCAGGCCTGAATCTTCCATTACGGTCAATGAGATCTGGATACTTAGTGCTTTAGTTATTACTTTGAAAATTGAAGTTTCTGCTCTTTTGTAATTCACCACATACTTCAGATTAATTGAAGATGTGCTTGTGTCTGCTTCTCTGCACTTGTATGGGAGGTTTCTCTCCACACCACTCTGTTTCCATAGCAGGATATTGGAGAAGTGCAGCCTTTGCTGTTCAGACAAGGGGTGAATCTCAAACTCCCAGCTCATCCTGTTGTATCCATGTAGTTGGAGAAGCAGTTCTTCACTGCTGTCTTCTCTCGGTGCCTCATTTCCAGAGGGTGATTTTATTCAGATATTCCCCTGTATGATTCTGGACATATTCCAAGTACTTGTCTGGGTCTCATTTGTAAGTGTTTAGCTGCAACAGAGAACAAAATATACATGTTACGGTTGAGCGCAATGCCTGATGCAGTGGAAGTTCTTTTTATTCCACTGTTATCTCTAGGCTAGTTGATTAAAAGGCTCTTAATAGCAGCACTGGAACGCATTTATGTTAGCTTAGGGCCATTATAAATTACTGTGGCACATACTGCTATAGTCTAGAGATAATCTTTGTCTGTTCTCCCTGAGTGCTGAGGCCTCCTGTAAAGTTTTATCTGTACAGAGAGGGATTGTGATACTTCCAGTCCCTTTAAAATAAGGGAATTTAAGCCAAGTATAAATGTATTCCTGCAGCCACTTGCTGATTTCCAGATTGTTACCCATCAGGCCAGCTGAAATGTCATCAGATCAAAGCTAGTCACAGTTGCATATGTCTCATCAGACCAAGAGAGCTCTCTTGCACTCTCACAGTTCCCCTTCCACACCTCAATTTGCCCTGGAAGACTCTAGGCTACCTGACAAGGTAACACTGCATATGGGTCAACAGGGACAAGAATTAAAATGTGCCTTACTAGGTGTTGCTGCATATTTATATCTTGCTTTTTAGGTTCTTTTCTGCAGAGGCTCTTTCCAACCCCTAGGACTCTGTTCAGGATCCTGTGCTTTCTCTGACACAATGTTGATACAGCACACAATGAGAGTACAAAGAAGCATTGAATTTGTACCAAAAACCAGCCAGCCAGAATAGCAAGCAGTAGTTCTGTAGGAGGCCAATCTGGACTGTAAATACCGTGAACAACTAATGAAGCCCAGAGGCTTGGGAAGGTATTGATTTTCTTTCCAATACTGCTGTGATTCAGCCGACTCTGCTAGAGGTTGGTGTTTCCTCCATGTGGGTGTAACTGCCTGAGACAGCAGGGGCAGGGAGGAGGAATGGGATGGTGCCTTATTCCGCAGAGCTGTAACCACAGGGAGATGTGAAGTCGTTATAGTAACCAAGGCAATCTCAGTATCTACCTATAGAGCAAAGCTCAAGGAGGATTTGCTTTTTAGCAGCTCTTGGAGGAGCAGGGAGGGATGAAATTGAACCACTGATGATATTTCTCTCCATGCTGTCGGAGAATTTTGGTTTGAATCAGAACATGTGATGCACATAGTACCGAGCTGTGCACCACTGCAGTTTTATGCTTTTTTTTTTTTTTTTTTGCTTCATATTGAAAGGTACTTGAGGATGGAAGAAAAGAGCATCTGTCCAAACTCTGTGTAGATAGTATCCTTTTCCCCACCACTGGTTCTGACAACTCAGGTTTGCCCTCTGTATGCAAGAAAGAAACAAAATTTAAAGAAGTCTCTAATAGTGAACTAATTTGTTTTATTCTCTGTCATACAAAGAAACACCTATCCGACCTTTTTTGTCTACTAAAAGGGTACATATCTACTCGTGAACTGGTCTGGCAGTGATACTTAAAATGTAAGCAATTCAAGTCTGATTTATTGAGATGGGAGCTGCTGCATAAACTTGAAATAATTTCTTTTGATTGGTCTTAAACCAAAATTGATTCAAGTTAAACAGTTTGGATGGAAGATTTGCATGTTAAACATGCAAGGGTCCTTCTTAGCCCTTTTTACTGGGTATTCCTAAACTTTCAGGAAAACTGAGAAAGTCCAAAATTAGCATTCCTGTCATTCTTATATTGCATAGAAATTGTAGGTACAGAACAAAGTTGCAGGTTTGGGGATTTTTTTAACTAACATTTGGAAGATTCTTTCATTTGCAGGTCTTTATATAAAGATATTTGAAATTCACAGGCCCTGTTTATATATTCAAATTAAAAGAAGAATGAAAAATTATCAAAGAACTCATCTGGAGTCTGTTGGTTTACATTTTTTAACTCACTCCTGATTTATATATATATATATAACTAAATAAAACTTAATCTTTTGTCTTATGCTTTCAGAGGAGATATTCTCTTCTGCTGCCTCACCAGTTATTTTGTAGTATTGTCTCACACTGTCCTTTATGTGAATTACCTGTTTCAGTGTCTCTGATACTTTTGGTTTAAAGATCCTTATTACTAGTGTTAATTTTCAGCTGTGAATTGCTGGGAATGTCTGTTACATGGAGAACTCTACTCCCACCCCCGAAAATGTTTTCATTTGCTTCCTTTGTGTGTACGTATTTCCTCCATGATGGCTTTATCCTCAGTATCCGAACGCATTTCTAACAGCTCTTCTCTCTTCTACTAGTACGTCTTTGATGTTAAGAAGACTGAGGACAAAGTGTTGGTCTCATTACAACAAGAGGATCGCCGCAAATACAAAAAAGAAGGGAAAGGAGACAGCATCCCAATTGGCTTTGAAATATTCAAGGTAGGCAGCCATCTGCAATCCTGGTTCAGATTTTGTTCTGCTTCATCCTGTCAATGAGATCTTTGGCAGATAGAGGTGTGATTATCATGGTGGGGTCTGGCTCTCTTCTCAACATGAGCTTTGCACGTGTACTGCACTCGGTCACTAGAGCTGATATTAGACAGACTATTTGAACGAAATTGAATTTAGTTCAATTCAATCTCCATTTGAACTAAAAGAACATAAGTCATTTTTCCCTATTGCAAAAGAATTTTAAGTGCTTTTCCTAAACCAAGCTTTGAAGAAAATAACAAAAAAAAAAATTAACTGATACTTTTAGCCTTTACTTTATCAACTGATAGCTTGAAACACGGAAGGTTTTTTTTCTCCTTCTTACTGGAGGCTCCTGCCTCCATTTCATCAGCAAGTACAGCCAAGTTTGAAAAGTCTGCTGTTTTTCTTTTGCCACTTAGAAAAAAGAGTCAAGAGTCTTTTCAAAAGCTGAAGTAGTGAGTAGGAAATGAGCGTATGTGAAAAGGAACCAAAGGGATCCCTAACAGTAATTTAATTGCACTCCCAGAGCAAACTGAGTAAAATGAAAACATACAAATTGAAAGGAGGAGGAAAGCAAGAGAAACAGCTATGCACTTGCCTTTTCACTGAGGATCAGGATTATCTTACAATCTGTTGCTATAGCTAGTTGGACTACACTGAGTCTATGGCCCTATACCCTAAAATACCCCTAGTCTATACCCTAAAAAATAGTTGGATTTTAAAAGTCAGTTAGAGCTGCTGACATCTGCATCACACTATTCATTTGATAATCACCTGTTAACTATATATATTGAAAAGTGTCATTACAAAAAGTTAGCATAATTTACCTTGCCTTGTTCATGCCTGTATATCTAATTTGGGAAGGCTTGGAAAAGGAAATCACACCTTCAGAAAAGTATCAGTGCTTTATCTTTATTTTTGTTCAATAATTTTTCTATTTAGGAAGTATTCTAACCCACCAGGCTCATTATTGTGACTAAAGGCCTTTGGAAGACCATGGCCTAAATTATCCGAAGACGAAAGAGAACTGCCAGAAAAGAATGTAGGGCTGTCTTTGCCCCCAGGAGCTGCTTAAGAAATAGGTTTATATTTTAACTGTGCTGATATCAAATATCAGTTCCCTGAAGAGGATGTTAATAGTTAAGCACAGCTTCAAGGCTTAGAACAAAACGTAGATAGATGGTTATTCTGTGGCATTTGTATTCAGGAAAGGGCAGTGAACATACAGCTGTGTGCATCTGGATTGAGCCTGCCATGTCAGACTGGAATGCTCTCTACATATTTGAGAAAGGAGGCAGATCAATCTCAGCCCCCTCTAAGATGCAGCGTAGCTCAGCGGGTGGAGTCCTTGGAGTCTGCATGCATCTCCAGAAGTATTCAGAAGTCTACAGCAGCATTGTGTCTCGTCTAGTGGATGCATGTCTTTGCCAGTTCCAACCTTCCCCCTCCGCTGAGGGGTGCACGTGTGTACACCGATGCAGTGAAGTGCAGAACAATACTGCTTGGAAGCCTGAATGGGCCAGCGCTCGGAGCACTGGGTTGCCCATCAGGACTATCTCTGCCACAGCTTCAGAGGGTGACAAACCACTTGCCAAATCATTTGCCTTTATTGCACGTTGTCTTTTCTGCCCCTGAAAGGCTGTGTGATGTGCAGGGAAAATCCTGCCTGTCAGCTCTGATATCCCTCCCTGCATTAATCCCTGTACTGCTCTGTGGCTGTAGGTGGAGGATAACAGAAGATACCGACTGCACAAGCTGACTGTGCAGGAGAGAGTGGCCACGTCTCTGTATATCAACACACGCACTGTGTTCTTGAAGAGGATCCTTAAGCAAGGCCGTTATGTCCTTATCCCAACTACATACCATCCTGGCATCATTACAAAGTTTATCCTGAGACTCTTCACAGACGTGCCATCTAAACTCAGGTAGGTTGCACTCACAGCTGCTTGAGATCTTCCCCTGCCCACATTGGTTGCACCTCCTTGGGAATGGTTGCCTGGTCACCCTCAAATAAATATTCCTGACTCACTAGCTCATATCGCTCCAGAACCAGGTCCTTGTGATGGTCAGGGTCACCTCCAAGAATCTCCAGATGGCTCACTGGGATTTTTGCATGATCAGGACATTTTTAGTTAGGAACCTAGTGGACAATTTAGTTTGGCTTTTGTAGTTGCCTCCAGTTCTAGGTCAGAACTGTAAGCACCGGTACTTGCCGTTACAGTTTTTACTGTTTATTTCTTTGACTGTCCCCTTTGAAACCAGTGGCTGTCTGCGAGGGCAAAACTAGTGTTTCATGAATCAGGCCTGCTGGATTTTTGCCTTGCTTTGATACTATTTTGCATGAATTAAAGGTTTTTTCCAGCACTTTTGCTGCCATGTGAAAGATGACACAAATTTGGTTTACTTTGCTTTGCTCTGGTTTTATTTCTTAAGTCTGTCATTTCTGTACCACAAATTTCCAAAACAGTAGATGAAGAAGGAGTACAATGCTCATGTTCTGAAAATGCAAAATTTCCACAGCCATTCATTGGTTGCTTGGCATTCGTTGCTTCAATTGCTTTCCCCATGATTTTTCAGGGAGCTGAAGGCAGATAAGCCTAAAATGACATGTTGGAGTCTCCTTTGTGGCTATCCACGCAGAGTCACCCAAATCAAAATTTGCTCTGCAGAGGGCTTACAGAAGCAAGACAGATCAGGCGGTAAGTGTAAACCGAGCCTGGAAGAGTGGAAGGGGCTTCTTCAGTCCTCGAAGATGATCTGAGTTGCTATGTTAGCAGTCAGAAATTATCCAAACAAACTGAATATTTATGGGATTTTTTTTTTTCAGCACATTGTAAAATCTGCTGATAAGGAGAGATCAGATGAATAAGATGGTGCAAAACAGCAAGAGTTATATGTCGTCTGTGCTGGTCCAGGTGGGCAGTAGTAGCCAGACCCTCATGAGAAGCTTTTGTGGGGATTAGTAAGAAATTCACCTTTCAGGGTTATGTGTTTTCTAAATGGAAGATACCCAGGGAGACAGCTGAATCGCTCAGGCTCATGTAGTGTATTACACTTACCTCAGCAATGTCATTCACAGCCTTCAGAACACTTTCTTATTCATTACCACAAGCTTAATAGCACTTCAGGGAGGAAATTATGGTTTTCAAACAACCATTTTCAGCTGGGTAAACTTGGACAGGGAGAGGGTAACTGACTTGTACAGGACTGCGTATCTACATGTCAAAGGAAGTGTCCTGAAGGACACTAAAATGTCTTTCTGGCACCTGATGTTGACACTTAATTAGGAGACTTGTCCAATTGCCATTTTCTTCCTCATTTTGTACTCCTACTCTCTGTCTGTCAGCCTTCATTTTCCATGATGAGTGCAATAGAAAAAGGTAGACGCATCCAGCACTGAGTGGTTGGTAGGGAGAAAGCAAAGGAGCAGGATACTATGGTGAAGGTGGAACAGGAAACCAAAGACGTTCCTGAAACATCTGCTGTGTTTGCTCCAGATAACTCCAGCTTCAGCTGTCCTCACTTTAAGATGTGGAGTTCAGTTGCATTCATGTCTTGTGGTAGAGAAGGCATCAGACAGACCTGTAGTACAGTTCATCTTCAGCCTCAAAAGCAGCTGTAAAATTTCTCCCACCAGCTGGCTGCAATTTTATTCCAGTTCCTTTTTCATAGTTATTCCTGGCGTCCACTGAGGGGTGACTGAATGTACTTTTCACTGCTAAGTCTGGTTGTCTCTTCAGAGGACAGGAATGTTGGAGGGAAGAGACGTAGAAAATTGATTCCGTTCATTTTTCTTGGTACTTTTCTTGAAAAACAGGAGCCACAATCACCTCAGCCAAACAAGTAGCGTGGCACCACCTCTCAGCAAGGCAGGATGGATGGATGGGTGAGACTGAAGGGGCTCTGTGTGACAAGGATAGCGGAGCAGTGCGTTGAAAAGAAGCAGTACGTTCTTGTTCTTGGCCTGTAAAGGACATTTTCATTTTTAAGGGTGGTTTGGTGTTTTTTTGCTTTTAAAATTCCTTAAACATTTTTCTGTAACGTTCCCTGCATTAAAGCAATAAAACCCAATTCTCCACCTTTTTCACAGCAGGTGAAGCATTTCACAATCCTTAACACAATTACAGCCTTGACAAGATCATTAAAAACAATTGCCTGCAGATGCCAAAGACCAGGCTTCAGCTTGGAGAGCATTGTGGGATTTGGTGCATTGTGACACAGGAATACACAAATAGGACTTAAAACCAAAATGTAATAGATATTCTAACTACAGCATAGCCCAAATGTCTTTACAACCCAGTACTACCACACATGGGAAGGATGAGTTGAAGCATCTTCTTCTACTTTGATTGCAGTATCCAGTGTTGGGCTGATGATTACCCTGACAGAGCTGAAAAGGTAGCCTAGTATGGGAAGAACTGTCTGTAGGAAATGGACTCACAGATTTTCTGCTTAAACCTTAGCAAAACTTCTGCTTGATTATTTTATATGCTGAAAAAATGCAGAATTGGGTCAAGTGATACTATTTGTGAATTAGTATTGAATCCATCATGAAAAAAATCATTGTCAATTTTCTTCTGAAGTGTTTCCATATCCCTGTGTGAAACAATGTGCCATTTTTAAATTCATCAAAAACACAAGGGGTTTTGAACACAAACCCTAAATGAATCTTATTGTTTGACTTTGAATAAAACTTCACCAAAAACCTTAAAATATTTTCCTTTTGTATCACCATAAAGCTTTCAGTAAAAGCCTTTGTCTCTTTTCAGCCTATAGTTCCAAATCTCATCCATTCAGGGGGCACTGAAGGAGAGCTAAGTTCAGTAGCTTCCCCATTATCTTGAATTCTGCTGTGAAATCCCTGTTTGAATCTTTCTTTATTAACCTTTTTTTTTTTCCTATAAGTATCTCCAGCTCACAGAGTACATTTATAGATTGTCTTGCAGAATGCCACATCTTATAGCAGCTTCAGACAAACAAAGTAGGGAGAGACTGTAAATAAAAAAACCATGAAGCCAAACGTGCACTGCTGACACTTGTGCTACACAATAAAATCGAGCTGTGCAGTGACAAGGATAACACCCATAACTGACGCTGCCTTCTAAGGACACCTTGCTGGGAAATTTGGCAAAGCTCCCAGTTGATACTAAAGCCCGGTTTTGGTAACATAAAAAGCTGGTTATGGTACATGTTTCTCACATTTGGGTTATTTTTTTGTAGATTAAAAAAAAGTGGATGTAGAAATTCCCTGAAGCACACTGTCTGTCTGGTTTGTAAATGTACACTAGAAAGTAATGTGTCTAGGGACATTAAATATCCCATATTCTAAGATTGCTTCCTAATACTGCCAGGAAAGAATGCAACTCCTTGTCATCTCTCGTCTCCTCTCTGGCTTCTCTGGATCCACGCCTGGACCCTCTCCCATGCTTATCTCCAGGAGAAATAGCAGCCAGGCATTTGAAAAAGACCAGCTTTCTCAGCAGGGAGTTTAGACCTCAAAGTCGTGTTGGCAGTTACCAAAATACCAGCCTTACCTGCCACTCCCGGAGCATTTCCTGATGTGAACTTGACTTAAAAGTCAACATCAGCTTCCTGTCAAATCAATACTGCGAGATGAGGGAAGAGGCCGCGCAGCAATTGCCATTGGGAGTGACAAGTAGAGGTTTCCTTTCAGGTTAGGCATGGTCAATGTGTTTATTGGAGTAGAAAATAGGTAGATTAAGTGGTGGTGTTCTGCTGCTGAAAGGACCTCACATAAAGGTTACTCATTTTCTGGTGCGAAGGTTGATGGCAACTTGTTTCTATGTGAGCTGCTGTATCTGATTAGCCCCACTGCATTTCACAAGGGTTTCCTGACTTCACCTTCTGATCTGCAGCATTGCAGCACTCAAGATGCTTCTTTTCTTATGCTCAGTCTCTGTTATCCGTCAACTGTATTCCCCTTTGCCCAGCCACCTGCCCGGTTTGTCACCATCATCCCTTAGCACAGAGAGAAGACAAAACTTGATGATAAAGGAGGAGGTTATGATTAATTCTGAAGCTTCTGAGAACTGAGACGCGGCATTAGATCTGTGTGACAAACTGTCCTGAAAACATCAGGATGTCTCTATTCTCTGACACTGTGGTACGCAGCTGTGGAAAGTAAGAGCAGCCTGAACAGCGATAACTTTTTTTGAAATAACTTAGATAGAATCATTTTAGACTTGAATGCACTATTCTTCACATAAGCACGTTGACTGTCATCTGAGAGTTGTGCTTAGCAAAAATTTCTGAGTAGCTACTTCAGCAAAACTGGAAGAGAATGAAAATTGCATAGCAAGTGCACACCCGGTATGTTTCATGAGCTGGTCATCATCAGAACCCTGCTCCCTGCCAGAGGAAGGTTGTTTAATCTTATTTTAAATGTTTATTGGAGAGCTCCTCCTTGCTGCTGTCTTTGATCCACTGTCCTGTCTGGAAGAAATAATGGATGGTTTGCAGTTGTCAAGAGCAGTGAATGAATCTAGCCACCCAGACGCAGTTCTGAATGTGTATAGGCTGCTTCTTGAGTTAGCTTGTTCTGAAGTGGATCCAACCATGTGTGAGCCAAGCACAGTGGCAGGTTTGCAAGAAGATGAGGAAGCACTGTGTGCTTGGAGATTTTTGTCTCTCGTTCCCAAGCCTGTTTTAAAAATTGCTCTCGCTACTGTCTGTCACACTCTTTTCCCAAGAGCTTATCTTTGAGAACAAATCACTTTTTGCATTTTTAAGTCTTCCCACTGAAATTCCTTGTTGAATTTGTATGTTTAATTGCCTTTCACCACTTCTCTTTTAAACTAGGTATTGTGATCCCTGGTATGTGACATACCTGGTAAGCAGAGTATCTGGTACCTTTAATGACAGCTGCCTTGGGAGCAATGGGAGAAATAGAAGTAAGGAGAAAGCAAAAAGCAGCTGGTAAATATCCAGTCAAAGCATAGAAGGGAAGCAGAGAGAAAATGGAGCAAAGGTGGGGGAAGGATGTACTGATGCCAGTGGAAAGACTCCCTTTTGTTACCTGTAGTGCAGGAGAACCTAAGAGGTATCACATGAGAAAAGACTCAACTGCAAAAGGCAAAACAACCTGTTGTAATTCCCGAGGCAGTGCTTGTGTCTCAGCACCGTGTCTGCTCTGTTTGGCACATGCCTTTTTCCAGTGGCTGAGTTTGTCATAGCTCTCCATATATTCTTGCCTAAGAATGGCCTAGCTGGACAAGAGTGGGAATGTCTCCGAGATCTTTTACTCAAGAACAATTTTTTGAAAGCCTTTTGTGTTTGATACAGTGCTGAAGGATTGTGAATGTTAGCGCCTCAGTCCAGTTCTCGGGGTGGGGGGAAAGGTAGCCTTAGACTACTATGCATAGATTTCTTTAAGCCTTAGAAATGTCATTACTGTTCAAGTGTTTCTGGCTTTTACAGATGTCAACTTTCCTTTGTGCTGGTCCTTTTGTACACCTTCCCAGTACAATAGCACGGCCGTAGGACTGAGATGGAAGGGTTGTTTATACACAGTACGGTGTTCAAGGCATAGCTTGAGTTGTACGTGAGCCCAGCCCTCCTTCCACTGCCCCAGCAGTTGCCAGAGTGGCAGCTCCAGTTGTTTCACACCCAGCTCATGGCGAATGCTAGGATATCGCTCATCGTTTTTGGGTTTTTGCGTTGTCTTTGTGCTGTAAATAAACCAGGCCCAGAGCTGCAAAGAAGTGGTCCAGCCGTAGCTGAGAACGTCCCTTGTCTGATCCCACATGGGCAGCTCTCCCATTTCTTTCTTTTGTTCTGGAATTGGAGCCAGTCCTCCTAATAGAACTGACCACTCCACAACGCCTTTGTGAGCTCTTGCTGTGCAGGTACTTATGCGTTCCTCTTCTACCTCCCTCCTTTTTTCTAGCTCTTTCTGAGAATTTGATTCTTTCAAATGTTAGCTTTCCTTTTCCTTCACTTAGCAAGTCCCTTCATTAACAGCTCCCTCCTCCAGCAGATATGCCTGTTACCTCTTTAAACTCTGTGTCCTTTCCCCACCCCTTCTTATGCCCCTTATCTCTTAATTACTGTTAATGATCAGATGTTGCTGTGCTCTTTGCCTTCGGCCGAAGTACTTGACATCATTTCATGCAAGACCCCCTTCTATTCAGATCCCTCTTTCAAATCTCTTTGCAAAGGGGGGAGCTTTTCCATCACTGATTACACAGCGTGGTGCCACCCTGTGCCCCAGAGCTAAATCCACACGCTCAGTGACACAGAAAGTAATTGCCTATCAGGAAAACCAACGCACTGCTACCTGCTAGAGAAAGTGTGAGATGTTGTCAGGGTAACAGGCCTGTCGCCTGCCTGGCCAGGTGTAGTCATAGTGCAGCATATGGAAAAATCTGTTTCTTTCTCCAGAGTGGAAGCATTTCCTTCCACTCCGTTTTGGATGTAGCCGTTACATGGTTTGTTTGTGTGAGATGTTGGTATCCACTGCTATAAATGAGTGACGTGTTTGAGGAAAATCATCCTGAGTATGAATTGTTAAAAAATGAAAGCTGCCTTAAAATTATACTGCCTTATGGCTGTCGTTCCAGCGGTGGCATTTTCAAGTAGATGGTGACAAAATACGTGTGAGAAATGATCACGGGGCTGACTTACACTTACACACATTCAGTGGGTTTATTTAAAATCCATGTCTAAAAAGTAGCAAGGTGTGGAAAAACAGATACGCTGTCATTAGCAGCATATGGAACAGACAAATAGTTGCGTTGAAATACAAAAAAATGGTATTAAAAGTTAATTAGAAAGTGGAACGGTCCATTCTATTTGAGGATAAAGACAGGTGTTTCCAAATCGGTTCTTGCTCCGTATTGGAATGGAAAAAAAACACCAACATTTATAACAAAGTAAAGATGTTCAGTGTAAAAACAACAATGCACTTCTAGAATGTTGCATAATCTCAGTGGGTTATGTATGATTTAAGTGTAATTTAAAACATTAACTAGGAGCTATAATAGATACAAAGATGTTGTGATAACAAACTTCAAAATGACGTAATTCCAAATGACAGAACTAAAGAAATTGTCTCAGGTTCATGGGAATGAAATGAGAAACTGTGGAGGATTTGCTTTGATAGCTTCCCATAGAAAACTGTTGAATCCAGCGCCCTGCTACAAAATGTTTTTGCATTTTGACAATTATTTTGCTTTCTGGAAGAGGAACTGCTTCTTGAAAAGCACCTCCTAACACTAATACTATCAGAATAAGCCGATGGCACTTTCAAGCTAGGCAGTCGAAAGGTGGGCACCGAGATGTGCATTCAGCGATCTAAAAGCAGTTCTGTGCAGTTCCTGTTCCCTCCCTAGGAACTGTGGCTGGGGAACGGTGTTTACCTTCCATTTTGGCCCAGGCGTCCAGAGCCACATACCGGGCTGCACATGCACAGCTGCGTTTTGGCTCTCACAACTAGAGCAGCGTCGAGCAGCTTAGAGTGTCACTCTGAAGACCTTCTGTTAGATGAGCCAGGAGGGTGCACAGCAAGGGAATGTGGAAAGGTCGCAATCCCAATCGCAGTCTAGAGATGAGCTGGTTTGATGGCAAATGGCGCTTGGTTTCCAGCTCCGAGCATCCAGTTGTTACAAGACTGAGGTATTTCACCTCGCTGGTGATGGGCAGCTGGCAGTGGGTGTGACGTGCTCTGGTGCCCTGGTCCTGTGCTCAGCAGCGCTGGTGCTGCCAGGCACGGGAGGGGATTGCTTCTGCTGGGCTTCCGGGCAGGTCTCAGCTGCCCTTCGGTGATCTGTGCTGCTGATTGTGTTTCAGGAGCAGATCCCTACGTGCTTATCAAGTGTGAGAACCAAAACGTGCGCTCCTCTGTGCAGCACGATGCGACCAGTGCCGTCTTCGACACGCAGGTGATTTTCTACAGAAAGAACATCGACAGTCCTATCATTGTCCAGGTGCGTTAAGCCACGCAGGGTGGGCTGCTAAAGGCAGGTGGGGGAGCACAACAGCATCACTGGGCTTGGCGTGTGCTAACTCTTCCTTCGTGTCACTGAAACCCGGGACAGAAGTGTGAACCTCTGCTCCCCTTGCTGGGCTCTGCCTGGAGCTATTCAGCAGCTCCACTGCTTCTCTAGCCTAGGTCTTTTCCATAAAACAGCAGCTGACGACACTTAGGGATCAGAAGGCATATTTCATTCCGAGACTTTGAAGGAATTTACAGAATTACCTTTTCCCTCATTTGGTACCTGATGAAACAGAGACAAAGAAAAGCCAAGCATTGTCCAGAATTGGTGTTTGAAATAAAACCAAGGCTAAGCGTACTAGTAAGAAGTTTTTTACCTTGAATTCTAGTCCTGTGAGAACTAGACCACACTATTTACCTCAGCACTAGCTGGAGAAACAGAGCTTGGTATTTAGACAAGGCAGGCCAGGAAAACTTCGGAAGAGTGTAACGGCATTTCAGTTTGATCCACACAGTTGTCTAGTATTAGACAAATACTAAGGACTGTGTTGTCTTCATCAGTGTAGGAAGATCTTACAGTGAATCTGAGAGTCAATTCACTGTGGCACATAACTGCCAGAAATTGAAATAGCTTTAAAGCACTGTGTGGCAAGAGGAGATAATTTCTGACGTTTCACTGCCTAATGCTGTACTGGTGCATAGTAATCCTGTGCCATAGTACTCCTCTGAACTAATAGCTATATTCTAAGAATATTATAAATAGAAGGAAGATGATAGCAGCTTTATCCCCCAAACCACAGACTGTAGTTAATTGATTAGAGGGAAGTGATACAACAGCTGATGAAAAGTGGTTCTTGGCATGTGCAGGATTGCCTAATCCCCAGTAAAAATTCAATTTACACATGGAACTTTACCCCACCTCTGTAGAATGCAGCTCAAACACTTTGACTTTTCCAGGATAACTGAAAGTTAGATACTAATGAAGTTCACTGTCCAAGCAAAGACTGGCATGTGAGACTAGCAGCAAACCCCACTATTAACACCATTTCAGTCGCTGCTTGCTATGTGCCAGCCCCATCCTGAGTAGTGACAAAGGACATGTCCAAAAGCACAGCTGTCCCTTGCTTTAGCATTGTGGAGCTGTCTCTAAGGCAGTCAGAGGAAAAGCACTGAAGACGCTGCAGAGGTGAGCACAAGCAGGGAGAGTGGCACAGACGGGCTGATTGCATGGAGCTTTTTACTGCTGATGAGCTCAAACAGGTAATTTTTATTCCTCTTCTAGGCAGGCTGTGACCTAGAAAGCAAAAAGCTGCATTTAGCTCCTTATGTGTATAGTGCATGTAAATGAGCATGCAAATCCAGAATCTCCCACATGCTCCCTAGACAATTAGCTAAATTTAGACGTACGCCCCCTCCTCACTGCTTTTTCAAGGGGTTAATGGGGGTTGACCCTCCGGCACCACCCTTTCAGGTAGAGTGTGAAAGAAGCACTGCTCCAGCCGGGTTTATTTCTGTTCCCTCATCTCTAGGTCTGGAACAGCAACATCTTGTGTGACCAGTTCCTCGGACAGGCGGTGCTGGCAGCTTCACCCAGTGACCCCAGAGAAGAGCAGACTCTGCAGCTCCGAGGGAGAGGCAGCCGAGAGGCAGCCGAGGTGCCAGGTCACATCACCGTCAAGGTTTTTTCCAGCGATGACCTCGTGGAGCTCTGAATACCAAAGCCCTGCAGAGCCAGACAGAGCTGTCACCTCGCAGCAGGGGGGCTTGTCTGTGCTTTCTGTGTGAATGACTCGGGAGCAAAGGTTGCACATAATCATAATCGCTTTAAAAAGAAAAAGCCCTCTAACTCTCCACATTATCTCGGATAATGGGGAGAGAGGCTTTTAAAGAGGGAAAAATACATATTTATACATATATATGTTCATGATACAGCAAATACAGTAGAAGAGAGGCCAAATTAAATGTTAGCAGATAAGTCCGTGAAGATGTGACCATCTTCCTGGCAGCATCTTTCAGGAGCTCTCGGCACATAAGCTGCAAGCACACGTGACTGTTCGCACAGGTTCTCAGCACATCGTCATCTGTTCCCAGCAGTGGGACTGGATGCAGGCAGGAATGGCTGCGGCACCACGGTCACGTACCAGCAGGTTGGTGGGGTGGCCAGCACAAGGTGGATTCGCACGGCTCAGTCCTTGTTCACTGCTAAGCTGTATTTGGGAGGGGGATTTTTTTAAGCTTTGATTGGAATTTTTTTTTCCTCTTATAGGCATATGCAATTCTTGACGAATTTCATTGCTATTGCTACAGATCAGATGTTTCTGTTCCTTGGCAAAAATGTCATTGCTCAAGGAGTTCAGTCACAGGCCATAGCCTTAAGACCAGATGTGCCAGGGCGACGTTAAAATAGAAGGGCAGGTCTTGCAGTGCCTGTTTGAACACCACAGCAAATAAGCGTTTGCCCCACATAAAGGCTCTCAGATTGACTTTCTTACTCTTCTATTCTCCAGCTCAAGCCAATGACTCGTAAGTTGGTACCTGGCCAAGTGAAGGGCACCTCACGATTCAGCTGTTGTTTCACTCAGAGGACAAATTCGGTAATGGGAGCCTCCTTGCTAAGGAAGCTTTGTTTAATCCACATGATGCTAAAAATGGCATTAATACTCCCTTTGCTTCATTAGATGTGATGGGTAGCACCAGACTGAAAGAGGACAAAATTGGCTCATAACGAGGATGGGTTTGTAAAACAAAAATGCTGTGCAGATTTCACTCTTGGTATTTTGCATCAGTTTATTGCTGACAGAGCTGATGTCTCTGATGAAATTTAACTTGGGTATAATGGAGGACAGGTATCGTTTCACATTTCCTTCAAAGCAGAGTTCTGGTACAAACTTTCTTTTAACTTTTGCGTATAGCGCGGTGGCAGGTTTTCCTCACAGCAGACATTTCTGTGTTGTCAAGCTGCGCGGTGATTCTGGCAGTGCAGGAGGCTCGCTGTGTTACACCTCTGGGAAACAGATTGTATACGGTAGCAAATTCTGGTCTTGAAAGTAAAGCTAAAGGGGAACTATTCTGCCTTTTGTACAGCCGGGAAATTTGGATTTCTGTGTGCCTTGTAACCACGTCAGCCATTTTGTGCAGTTTTTATAATTTATGAAATGGCCCTCAGTAGAGGTTATGTTTTCACAAAAGGTTTTGAAATTTCCTCAGGGCTCCACAAAGGATCATTGCTGTGGTAGGAAATGCTTTGTCTGACATGTTGGAGATGGAATGTGAGGCTATGAATGATACTATACTGCCATCAGCTTAGTTGCGTGTACCAAGTACCTAAATGCAGCTCTCTTTAAATAGCTTGGGCTCAAGCCATTTTGCACACAGAGCGTTTGTCAGATGTGAGCTACATGCGGTTGGCAGCCCCACAGGCAAGTGTAATTCTTCTCTGCAAACTCACAGCTTCAGTGGTGCTCGCTCTCAGATAAGTTTGTAAACTGCAGTTTTTTAAAAAAGCGTGAACTTTCTCCTACAGCCCAGAGCTTGGGCAAACCACTCTGGGAACTGCAGCTCAGCCTGGGCCGTCCTGGCCCTGCGCTAGCACCCGTTTGCCTCGCTCTTCCTCATGCCGTGGTTGCTGCTTCCCGGCAGCGTGGCAGGAGGGGTGGCTGCAGCCCGTTGGCACACCGTCACCGTGCGGCATTCCAGCCCCGCACCGTGGTTTGCAGGGCAGCGAGGCGTGCCAGGGAACACGCTGAGGCAGCGCAGAATAGGTCATCTCGTGTAACCCCCTTTTCAGGCAGACTTTTCTCCAGGGGCTGTTCCGTGTGAGACGGGTGCCGTGAGGAGGGGTTGGCTGATTGATTTGGGTCAGTGTTAAGCCTGAAGAAGGTTCCTCTCGGAGAGAGCACCCAGCACAGCACAGCCAGGCTGCTTTCCCTTCTGCGAACGGAGGTGGCCGGCAGGAGAACGGAGGCTTATGCCACCCAGATCCCAGCGCTTGCCTGAGCTCATGGAGGGCACAAATCCTGGCTGGAGGGGGGGTCCCTTGGCTGTTTCCTTTGAGCCCCGCAGCCCTGGCCCCCGGCTCCCAGCGCCACCGTCACATCTCAGCATCTGTGTAAGGGTCGTCCCCAGCGTCGGCGCGGCAGAGAGAGCTTGACCAGCAATTCTTTGTCGTGTACAGCCTGACAAGGAGGGGAGTCAGGGGGCGGTGGGTAAAGGTGGTGGTTTTTAGGCCTCGGTAATTATGTCAGCTCGAGACATTCCCACTGTTTGTCCCCGTGGTATGGGGACAGGGGCCCCTTGAACACCGGCGTTGGCCAGGCTGGGAATGGAGCTCTGTTGCTCTCTCAGCGTTGCCCTGAGGGTGTCACAGCCCCAGTGCTGGTGGCGGCGGGAGGCTCGGGCATGCTGGGACCGAGCAGCATGTCTGTAACCTCTGCAGTCACTGATTTTGGGAAGTAGTTGGAGCAGGCAGGATTTGCCCATCAGCAGGAGCTCATCCACCCCGGGAACACGACTGCCTGTGCTGATTTACAGGGGCTTCTGGCTTCTCCTCCCACCCAGGCAGGAGATGGGAGCAATCCCAGGTGAAGCCAAAGCAAGAGCAGGTTGAACAGGGCTGGAGCTGCTGCCTGTTCCGTGAGGGAGCCTGGGCCGGGCCCGGAATGGTGTCTGCTGCTCTGCTGGCTCTTCCTCCTGTTGCACATCTTGTGCACCGAAAGCAAAGCCAGCTCCGTGGATTTTGGCTTACAGGGGAGGTAAAGTGCCTTTTCAGGCAAGCACAGGAATTAAGATCAAATGTTACCAGAGCTGGGCAGTAATTTTTTAACAATTAATGATAACTTGTGGGAAAATGAAGGCTTTTTTTTGGGAGGAGGGACTGCATTTATGTACGCACTTAAGCCATCTTCCACAGAGAGTTTTGGCGCCCCAAAACTGAAAGAAGAGGAAATACGTAATTGGAAAATGTTTCATGTCAACCCTTCTTTACTTTTGAATATGAACTGACGTAAATAAAAGGTTAACACCCCCCCCCTATGTTCAGTAATTTCTGAAATGAAACAGTTGGTTTCCAATAAAAGAAATCATGCAGGAATGACCCCAAATGACATTTTTCAGGTTGCTTGAGAAGAAAAATGTATCATCTCAACTGTTCACTGAACAGTTCCCCCCCCCCGCTGCCTTTTACTCCCTGACTGCCCCTTACTTCCCCCCGAAGAGCTCCCAGCTCACCGCAGCCTCCATCGTACTCGCCCTTCCTTGCTGTCCCTCACCCTGAGGAAGACCAAGCCGCAGGTCCAGGGACTGTCTGGTCAGGACAGCGCTGTCTCGGGAGTCCCGTGGGATTCTACGGTGTAATTCAGACCCCCCTCTCCAGCCCTCGGCCCCAGGCAGAGCACTGTTTGTATCGTTTACCTGAAATGCTGCCCAGTTTTTGTCCTCGCTGCTGTGTTCCCATTCCCTTTCTCTCCTTCATCCACCAGGATGAGCTCTGTGAATCCCAGTGACTCTCCCCCTTGTTCGGGTGACGCTTACTGCATCTCCTGTCTCACACCAGACTCGTCACCTCTGTGGGGAATGGTGGCCTAACGTTGCTGGTCGGGGCTGGATGAGCTCTGCTCCACCCGTGGTTTTGCTATTATTTGTTGCAGCTAAATCCTCACCATTCCCAGTTCTCACTCCGGGGTGGCTGCAGAGCACAGACAGCCTGGAGTGTGGATGCCACTGACTCCAGAGGAGACCATGAAGGTGATCCAGGAGCTGGAGCCCCTCTGCTGGGAGGACAGGCTGGGAGAGTTGGGGGTGTCCAGCCTGGAGAAGAGAAGGCTGCGGGGAGACCTTAGAGCCCCTTTCAGGCCCTAAAGGGGCTCCAGGAAAGCTGGGGAGGGACTCGGGATCAGGGAGTGGAGCCATAGCAGAAGGTGTACTCGTTTTAAACTGGAAGAGGGGAGATTTAGGTTAGGTCTCGGGAAGAAATTCTTCACTCTGAGGGTGGTGAGACACTGGCCGGGGGTGTCCAGAGAAGCTGTGGCTGCCCCATCCCTGGAGGTTCAAGGCCAGGTTGGACGGGGCTTGGAGCACCCTGGTGTAGTGGGAGGTGTCCCTGCCCAGGGCAGGGGGTGGCACTGGATGGTCCTTAAGGTCCCTTCCAGCCCAAACCGTTCCATGGTTCTACGTTAGCCACGAGCAGCCGGAGCTGTCGCTTCCAGCCAGCATTCCCGAGTGTCCTCACCGCACCTCGCAGCGCCTGGGGAAAAGGACCTGCCCGGGGTTACCGGGGCGCTTCCACCCCCGAGGAGCCGCGCTGAGCGCGGAGCCGCCGCGCCGTTGCCTTTCTCCGCCCGGCCCGGGACGGCCGCGCTCCCGCGGGAGGGATCCGGGAAAGGCGGCGCCGGGATAAAGCTCCGCCGGGACCGACCCCCGCTCCGCTGGGGGAGCCCGCGCCGGGAGGCGGCCGCTGCCGGCGGGACGCGGCCCCAGAGCCCGGCGGACACGGCCCCCTCCCGCCGCCCGCC
>VZSF01003241.1:356805-445695 GCA_013398295.1 Chionis minor | reverse complement strand
TGGAGCACGAGACTGTTCTGTTCAGTTGCATAAAGGCCTCACTGTATGTGTGTGTCATGCATAGATGTATAGGGCTAGAAATAGAGTCACATAAGGCACTCTCTGTAAATATATGGCCGTATACTTAATGTGTCTACTTTATATGTAAAGGGCTAGCTTGTTAATTACATAAGGGTCTCTCTGTGACACCCTTTTATAACCATGTAACATCCTTTGTCTCACTGTCTGCTTTTATTAGTATTATGGTAGCATTAGGTCTACTAAGTAGACCTAATAAGTAGATACCAGTAAGTAGATACCAGTAAGTACATAATTACATCACTCTCTTGCTTTTTATAATATTTTTTAAAAATTGATTATAAGTTAATATATTTGTTTAATATATGGGTGTATATGTGTGTATCGTATTTTTATGCCATTATAAAACGCCTGCCTTGTCTACTGTAGCATATGTAGATAGGTGGAGGGTTTGTTCCTTGTTGAGGTCTCTGTGCACAGACCCCTCTGCCCGGCGGGCAGGGCAGCCTCAGCACAGCACAGGACCAGTGCTGCCCAGTGCCTGGACTGGGAGAGGGGACCTGGGGCGGAGGCCGGGCTGAGGGATGACAGAGTGTGGGGACACACGTTTGCCTACACAGGGGGCTGGAGCCCCCGCTGCCCCCCCTCTTCTCCACTGTTAGCACATACGGGTGAAACCTGTAGAGATGGAGCATCTCCGAGACAAGCCCCTGGCTGTGCAGGCATGGATGGACTTGTGGTCCATACGGCAGGGTCTGGGTTGCCTACAGACCTCGGACTCTGGTATCCTTGGAGGTTCAAGGTCAGGTTGGACGGGGCTTGGAGCACCCTGTTCTAGTGGGAGGTGTCCCTGCCCAGGGCAGGGAGGTGGAACGAGGTGGTCTTTAGGGTCCCTTCCAACCCAAACCATTCTGTGGTTCTGTGGTTCACTGCTGAGCCGGTGGCTGGGTGATCTCCTCACAGCTCTGTGGGAGCAACGGTCCAGGAGCTGACGTGACTCGCGTTCAAGAAGCAGTTTCAAAGATTTCTGGGCAGGAAGTGTGGCGAATCGCCATCTGCAGAACTCACCGTGTCTGTTCCTCAGGAGGGGCTGTTGGTTCTTTGTAAAGATGGAACAGCGGCGACACAACACAGGGGAACGATGACAGCGCTCTGCGGATTTGCGCAAGCTGGGGAGCAGCTGAAAGGCCGGCAGTCTGCTTCTGCGGACAGAGGACACGGAGCTCCAGTAGCAGAGGCTAAAAACGGGGCGGTGGCAGCCAAGTCCTGTTTCGTGCCATCGCACAGTAGTGGCACAGGACAAAGCTACGGGCACACACAGCTGACATCTTTGACTCCGCCAATGATGGAGGCCAGTGTATCTTCAGCCAAGCCCTGACACTATTTTGTCCAACAGCACCAGCAAATCCTGGAAGAAAAGCTGCAGCCACACAATCCGTTGGTATTTATAACTTTTATTTGCAATACTTTAGGTCCAAGTTTCAAACTGCAATATTTTTACACTCAAGACACAGTCATGCACAATCCATATTTCAATTTTTCTATTGCTTCAACCACAATTTAAAATAACTTAATATTGGAAACAAAACCCAAAATCTTAAAAAAAAGGATGCTGAGGTCAGTAAGATGGATCCATGCCATCAGCACATTTACAAAGTAAATAACTTAGTTCTCTTTTTAAAAAGATCAGTTACCTCTTAATCCAAAGTTACAGAAGATTTTTCACTACACATTTGTTTTTTGTTTTTATCTTTTAACTTTTTCTTTTTTTCTGTTTTTTTCTTGGCTTTTTTTCTTTGTCTTTTTTTTTTTTTTTTAAACAGATAACACGTCCTAAAAAAGGAATGTACAGCAAAATGAGATACATTTCTGATAAACAATGAAAATGTAGGCTCCTCCTCTGTTTACTTTTGTCTGGATACCCTGAAGAAAGAAAAAAAATCTAGCAGACACCAGCATGGGCGTCAACTGGTTGCTTCGGACTAAGCTGGAGTTGAGCACTGGTTACATCCCAATCCCGTCAAGAGTTGCAGGATTCTTTTGCGGATCTTCCCGAACCGCACGTCTGTGCACGCAGCACCTGCGGTGCAGACGCAGCACCAGTGCAGCTGGGTAACTCCTGACTCCGGGCTCTGCCCAGGAAGGAGGAGAGCTCTTCCCGGCGGGCTGCAGCGTGTGCAGGCCTTTGCTACTGCCCCCCATCTACCGCAGCCCCCCCGCTGCTCGCCCCCCGGCGAGGCAGACGCAGCAGCTCATGGAGTGGCCCTGAGGAGCAGGGAGGCTGTCTTCTCCTCCGGCTGTGCTACGGGCTCGTTTAGCAGCATCGCTTAACACCAATACAAATGGCGGGATGAAAAGCGATTGCCTTTGCGCACCTTAAGCTCAAAGGGCAAAAATCTCAGCAGAGGTGTCTGTAAGAGACTTGCATGCTCCAGGTTTGCTACGGTGACCCACTTCTGACCTGGAGAGCTCTGCATCGTGGAGAGTAAGAACGGCAGCTCCCTTCCACCCACTGTCCAGGGACGCCTCCAGCCCCCAGGGCATTATCGGCACCCGCTCACTGAGCAACCCCTTCCGCCCCCCTTGAGGCCAACAACCCAACTCCCACTGACTTCACAGGAGTAGCAACCGCGCCTCTATCTGATCCCGAAGTCTGTGGCTGGGCTGGACAAATGACACACACAACACGCAGCAGCAAAAGAACCTGACTTTAAAAACAACGACGTGCCACTGTTCCCTACTGTTTGCAATAGTGTCACACCAGCCTGAGCCATCTTGAAGCCCTCACAGCAAGCGTGGACTTCAGATGACAGGTCCTGCGCCCAGGGAGGTGGTAACTCCCTCTCCAGACCAAGCTTACAGACTCAAAAGGCTGCTGGAAACAGCCAGTTCAAAGGGCAGAGAAATGAGGATCTCGAGCACTTCATCTGGGCCAGTTACACAGTCTCGGCTGGCAGCCACCGAGCACAGGAAAAGGGACAGAATCCATCAGGAACAGAGACTGGGAAGAGCAAGACCTGTGAGAGGTAACACGCTGCTTTGTGCCTCTAGGAAAACTCTTCTCTGTTTCAAGCCCCTGAAAGGAGCGAAGGACAGCGAGGAGGTGAGATGCAAACAACACTCATGTTCTCTGTTCATACACTTCCTCAGTGGTACAGAGGAAATGTGATTAACTGTATCGTTCTCTCCAAGTAGTCTCATTTAGCATTAGCAGCTCAGCACTACTAGCTGAAGCCTTAGGCTGCAAGAGCTGCCCGATAGTAAACTTCTTTATAAAACTAGCGCTCCTAAGACAGAACTAGGTGAATCCAGCAGGTAGAATCATAGAACCGCTTAGGTTGGAGAAGACCTTTAAGATCAAGTCCAACTATTAATGTAACACTAGCAAGTCCACCAATAAACCATGTCCCTAAGTGCCACATCCGCATGTGTTTTAAATACCTCCAGGGATGGCGACTCCACCACTGGCCTGGGCAGCCAATGCTTGACAACCCTTTCCGTGAAGACATTTTTCCTAATATAAAATCTAAACCTCCCCCGGCACAACTTGAGGCCATTTCCTCTTGTCCTGTTCCTTGTTACTTTTAGAGATGTAACCCCCATCTCTCTACACCCTCCTTTCAGGCAGTTGCAAAGAGCGAGAAGGTCTCCCCTCAGCCTCCTCTTCTCCAGGCTGAACTCACCAGTGCACAGTACAGGGGGATTATCACTGCCCCAGTCCTGCTGGCCACACTATTCCTGTTACAGGCCAGGATGCTGTTGGCCTCCTTGGCCACCTGGGCACACTGCTGGCTCATCTTCAGCCAGCCACTGACAAAACCCCCAAGGTCCTTTTCCACCAGATATAAGCAGAATGAAGAAGATGAGGACCAAAGAGACAATTCCAAGAGAATGAAGTAACTTCAGAAGGTGGCCAGCCAAGTGCCAGTGAAAACCAGTAAGAAATCAAGAGACCACCAACCAGAATTAAGTGATTGTGCTTGGGGATGGGGTGATGGGTGGCACGGATATAAATGAGCGGTGTGAAGTGGGGGAGGAGTTGCTCTTTAGGCATCCAGCCGGGGCTGTCACCTGAGAACTTACTACAGAGGAACTGGAAACCTTCACTCGGACCTTACGTTAATCAGTGGGATCGAGGGCTGGCCCCTGTTACGGTGGCTGGTGGGGATAAATGTGTAACATCAAGACAGTTGTGATCCAACCAGTGGCTCTCCTGCGACTCCCAACTGAGGCCACTGCGCCCAACCTTTTGGCTTTGTACCTCAGCTGGGCAAGGCAGATGCTGCGCGAAGCCTGGCAGAAACCCAGCGTGGGCCCCCAGCAGCCGCCAACACGGTGCCACTTGGTCGGTGAATGAGACACTTGACACATGACGCTGAAGCTGATGTGTTGTCCACTAGGAAACTGTCCAGTGCAAAGCCACTGTGCTCACAGGTTATTAAGACAATTAGTAATTGTCCATATTATGAATTTTATCTAATGATAATTGTCCCTGGTTTCCTCAGTCAGGGTCAGATTCCAGCAGAACGCAAGTGCTTACTTGGGAGAGCTGCTAACCAGCGAGAACACAGTTGCAGGCTCATACCCACATGGCAGCCAAAGGACATTCATGAAGAGCATGTAACCATCCCTCCTCCTTCCTGTAATACCATTTTGTCTTTTGAGCTGGCTTTTGTCACCAACAGTGCAAGCAACCCTTGGTAGGCTCAGGTTGGTGATGGTTTATACGCATGATACACGCCGGGGATTACAGCGATCAGCTCTGAACCCCATCCAAAAAGGATGTATAAGCAAGATTCTGCAGGCTTCAGCCAGAACAAGAAATTACGCTGTCAGGTCAGGGACAGACACAAGCAAAGAGAAGTTTTAAAGACCCCCGAATTGCAAATCGCGCTCAAAGAAACCTCAGGTGGTTTCTGTTGAAACACAAAGGTTGTCCTTTGCGTGCTTCCTGAAAACTGGGGGCTAAAATCAAAGATAATTACTTGGCCAGGGGGGAAAAAAAAAAAGGTTGGACACTCATATTTATGGGTCTTCACCGGCTTGCCCCATCACCCAGCATGAAGCTGGACATGGATGAACAACGCTCCGGCGGAAGGCGTGGGGACCACTGACGTGGCACCATTTAGCAAGGCGAAGCTGGCATTAGCGTGCCTGCCCGGGACGTCGAGCAAAGGAACACTGACTGGCTCCTGTCGTTAGTGGCAGAGCTCTCCCTGGCGCCGCACTCGCTGGATTTGCTCAGGACTAGACTAATACATACAGGGATTTACATGCTCAGTGTGAGGAATATTCGGTAGCCACACCGATGGCTATATACTGGAAATAACTGCCACACAGACAATAGGATATGGTGACATCCTCAAGGAGAGGACAGGAGATGGGTACTTACTTCCCTTCTTGTGGTGAATGGAATGTGCTTCATTTTTGGTGGCAGGACATGGGGGAAACTGACCAAAAGACCTACCGAGGTGCAGCCATTGGCCTCAAAGAAACTCAGCACAAAGAGACAGTTGAAAGGTACTGGAGTTCCTTTGTGTGCAGTGCCAGGCGGCCAAGCAGTAGCCAGCAGTGGGGAACAAGCACACACGTATTTACAAAACCGCTGGACACCAGAAGTGAGAACACAGCCCTGGCCCGAGCGTGGGATGAGACCCTGAGCGCACTCTGAGAGCCACCCCCATGCAGGCTCTCAGGAGCACATGCAGGAGCTGTATGGAATTTTACATAGGTATGGTTATTTTTTATTTTTTTCCTTTTTTAATTTTTTCTTAAATAAATAAACTTTTCTGTGCTTCTCAAACTTCCCTGACTTTACTGCTGTCATGCTTCTGTCCCAAAACACATTAAAACCACAGTGAGCTATGGGGTCATTTTCACACATCTTCGTTGCAGTGGGAATCAGAGTCAAGGTCTGGAGAAGGTTTTTTTACTGTTTGACAAATTAAAAAAATGAAGACAATTAACCAATCTTCTAAAACCTTGGAATGAAAGTGCTTGAAACCTATTTACCTATGCATTTCGCAACAGAAACAGCCTATGTCTAATACTTTCAAAAATACATATACAACTAATTGCTTAATCTGAGGATAGCAGCCAGAGAACCTGAGATGGTTCCAGAGATTCTATAGTATCTGGCTCTTTCCCTTCCGCAAGGTCAACGCTATTGTCAGTCCTAACGTGCTATGTGAGCCTGGAAATACTGTACAGGACATGCCCCTCTCAGGACCAGGCTGTTGGGTTTTGGCGTGGTTTTTATTTTTTTTTTTTTGGTTTTTTGGTTGGTTGTTGTGGTTTTTGGGTTTTTTTTTTAACTGTATTAATATCCCTCTTCTACATTTCCTATGCAGAGTCGGGAGGACATAAATGCAGCTGCCATCTTTCAGTATCGAGTGACGGAGGATTTCCTGCCAGAGACTGTCTCAAGCACAGAGCCCCCGGGATGCCAGAGGTGAGTCTCCCTGCACGTCAAACCACGTCGGCGGAGCAATTGCTGCCCATGGTGAGAACAGCCATGGGCGGAGAGCTGTTGCTGTTGAATCCCCTCTGTCTCAGAGCAATTTTTCTTTAGAAGAAAAATCTCAAGATTTGCTGATGCAAAGAAAAATAAATTCAGTATTTAATAAAATAAAAAGTAAGGCCTCTTATTACAGCAATTGTCTTTAAAAAGCCAGTGCCAACATTATTCTGTATGCTGGGGCATACACTGGTCAAAAAAATAATATAATGACGCTACCATTTGATTTTCCTGTTTTCATTTCTGTTATCTTCCAGGAAGTTGTGGTGGTGGTGGTTTTTGTTGAAAGCAGAGATGCTGAAATACTTATAGGTAAAGAAAATAAATAGGAAAAAAACCCCAATCAAGTAGTGTAGTCTGTCAACATAAGTGTTTATATTGTACGTGCAGCAAATATGTGCCATTAAAAAAGTGCTTTCCTTTTCATGGACGGCTGTCTGTTCCTTTGTGCGTAGGAAAACCAAAAAAAAGCTATGCTGGAAACAGAAACTGTTACTTTTTTCTTCCCTTCTTACATGGAACACAAACGTATTTTGTTCAGATAAATGCTCTACAAACTGAAGGCAGCCCATCTCAAGCCCGATGACTCTCTTTCTCAAGAAAGTCTCTCCCCCAGACAGATACCTTGAGTGGACAGAGAAGGCTGGGACCTCGCAAAAGAAACAGGATCTTCTGAATAGAACAGAACAGAATGACTGAGGCTGGAAAGGGCCTCCAGTCCAACCCTTAACCTCGCACTGCAAAGCCCACCCCTAAACCATGTCCTCTGGCTCTGCATCTACAAGACTTTCAACTCCCCCAGGTCCTTTCCCACCAGGCAGCTTTCCAGCCTCTCTGCCCCAAGCCTGTAGCGCTGCCTGGGGTGGGTGTGACCCAAGGGCAGGACCTGGAACCTTCTACTGTTGGCCTCAGCTCATCCATCCAGCCTGTCCAGATCCCTCTGTAGGGCCATCCTACTCTCAAGCAGGTCGACACTCCCACCCAACTTGGTGTCCTCTGCAAACTTCCTGAGGGTGCACTCAATCCCCTCATCCAGGTCATTCATAAAGGTATCAGAGAGAACCGGCCCCAACACCCAGCCCTGGGGAACACCACTTGTAACCAGCCCCCAACTGGCCTTAACTCCATTGACCACCACTCTTTGGCCCGACCTTCCAGCCAGTTTTTGACCCAGCAAAGAGTTCACCCATCCAAGCTGGGGGAAACAGTGTTGAAGGCTTTACTGAAGTCCAAGTAGACAACACCCACAGACTTTCCCTTGTGCCCCAAGTGGGTCACCTTGTCATAGAAGATCAGGTTAGTCAAGGAGGACCTGCCTTTCATGAACCCATGCTAACTGGCCTGATCACCTGGTTGTCCTGCATGTGCCGCATATCTTTTCCATAACCTTCCCCAGCACCGAGATCAGACTGACAGGCCTGTAGTTCCCCAGATCCTCCTTCCAGCCCTTCTTGTGGATGGGCATCACATTTGCAAACCTCCAATCAACTGGGACCTCCCCGGTTAGCCAGGACGGCTGATAAATGATGGAAAGTGGCTTGGTGAGCACATCCACCAGCTCCCTCGGCATCCTTGGGTGGATCCTATCCAGCCCCACAGGCTTGTGCATGTCTAAGCACTGTTGCAGGTCCCTCACCATTTCCCTATGGATTATAGAGGCTTCATTCCACTTTCCATCCATGTCATCCAGCTCAGGGGGCTGGGTACCTGGAGAACAACTGGTCTTACTATTAAAGAAGGCATTAAGTTACCTCAGCCTTTTCCTCATCCTTGGTCACTATGTTTCCCCCTGCATCCAATGAAGGATGGAGATTCTCCTTAGCCCTCACACGTTGCTTATGTATTTATAGAAACATTTTTTTATTGTCCATTATGGCAGTAGCCAGATTCAGCTCTAGTTGGGCTTTGCCCCTTGTAGTTTTCTCCCTGCACAACCTCACAGCCTCCTTGTAGCCCTCCTGAGTTGCCGGCCCCTTCTTCCAGAGGTTGTAAACTCTCCTGTTTTTCTTGAATTCCAGCCAAAGCTGGGTTCAGGCAGGTTGTTCTCCTTCCCCACCGTGTCATCTTTCAGCACATGGGGACAGCCTGCTCCTGTGCCTTTAGAATTTCCTTCCTGAAGAACGTCCAGCCTTCCTGGACTCCTTTGCCCTCCAGAACTGCCTCCCAAGGGACTCTGTCAACCAGGCCCCCAAACAGGCCAAGTCTGCCCTCAGGGAGACCCAGGTGACAGTTCTGCTGACCCCAGCTCCTTCCTTCTCCAAGGACTGAAAACTGTCATTTTGCGGTCACTGTGCCCTAGAGAGCCTCCAACCATCACGTCCCCCACAGGTCCTTCCCTGTTCCCAAACAGCAGGTCCAGCAGGCCTCTTCCCTGGTTGGCTCCCTCACCAGCTGGCTCAGGAAGTTATCTGCAGCACACTCCAGGAACCTCCTGGACTGTTCCCTCTCCACTGTATCATATTCCCAGCAGACGTCCCCACCTTGTTTGGTTCCACCTGCGGAGCCTCGTACCTATTACGCAAGGGTGCCCAGGGAGGTGGGGTGGTGACAGTCTCCTGCAGTTCCCTGATACTCCTCAACCTCCTCACCTCCCCTTGAGCTCCGTCACTACGCGGAGGAATCCCTCTGCCTGGGCCCAGCTCCCACCCATGTGCTCACTGCTGCCGACCTGTCCTGGCGTAAGAGCAGGGCAGAGCCTAACGCCGGAGCGGGCAGCACATTCCCACCGGAGCTCTGTCTGGGAAGCCACGTCAGTCGTCGTGGGTGCAGAGCTCGGAGAGGCCGTGGCTTTCTGCCGGGTGGAAACCATTGCTCCCGGGTCGAGCTGGCAGAGCTTCAGCCCCCTCCCAGGCAAACCGCTGTGCCGCGCCGTTTGCCCGCCCTGGTCGACAGCGCTTCCCAGCACCGCCTTTACACTGGGGGAGGAATGTTTGGCTGCTGTCGCTCCTGGCCCCAGCCCGGTCTCCTCGGCTGCTGTGGCAGGAGCTGCCGGCTCCCGGCAGCTCTTGGCTCTCCTGGCTCAGGAAACCAGAGCAGCTCACCTCGGCACGTGATTTGGGCGTCTGAAAATCAGAGCTGTTGTGCTCCCCAGCAGATGAGGGAAGGTCAGTTCGTACCTAGCGGTGGTAATTCCATGAGCACAGGCTCTGTCTGTCGCTGCAGCCAAAGACACCGGGAGGGACAGAGGGAGCGAGGGCAGGGTAAGCTGGCAGCATTGACGACAGCTGGAACACAGAGACTGCAACTAAATAAGAAGCCAAAGCCAAACAAGCTACTGGCCTAATTCAGGAATAGCCCAAGCGTCCTTCATTCCTACTGGCAAAACATGAAGGTGGTTAGTACCTTACAGGCTACTTAGCCCTTTGCAGGGCCTTTTGCCTAAACACGAAGATCTACAGGAGAAAGTTGTTTCACTCTATTTTGTTTTTCTTCCTTACTGGGTGGTGTTGCTTCAGTTGCTGTTCTGAACGTCTTTGATTAGTTGTACTACTAAAATACAGCAACAAATACTCCATACAAATGCTTTTTCTGAGTGAAGCCACACTGCGTCTTTTTTTCAGAAATGAATAAATAAAACACAAATTGCATACTTAGACCATTCTGCTCCCTTACAAATCAGTTGACTAGCCAAACACAATCCCCAGTCACATCCCAGACTCCCTCTCTCCCAGCAACTCAAGAGCGGTGTTCCGCAGTGCTCGCTGCACGCGGGACAGCAGGAAGTGGGCTGCCTTGATGCCTCTAGGTATTTCTGCCATCCCCTCTGCGTTTCACATGTTTGCCCTCGCTCAGTGCAGAACTCCACGTTTCAACACGCTTTCCTCCAGAGCTGCAGCTGCACGGGCTCAGGCAGATCTGAACCACCGAAGGTGTCACTCGCTCCCGTCGGGCTCAGCTTCCGTGGCAGAACTCGCGTGCGCGAGCCTGCGGAGCAGCCCAGCTCCCTCCCACTCTGCTGAGAGTAGCGTAGGCGCTACTGACCTTTCCCAGGAGCTACGAGAGGACCAGGAGAGCACACAAGCATCCTGAAAGTGACACCACCGCCCAGCTCTGGTTTGCCCCTCCCTACTCCCGCGCAGACCCAAGATAGCTAATCCCACCAGTCTGCGCATCTCCCAGCACGGCTACGATTCACCTCGGGAGCAGCCCACTGCCGGTTTGGCGCTGACACGGGATGATTAG
The DNA here is from genome assembly GCA_013398295.1 of Chionis minor. Taxonomy (NCBI): domain Eukaryota; kingdom Metazoa; phylum Chordata; class Aves; order Charadriiformes; family Chionidae; genus Chionis; species Chionis minor. The sequence continues at coordinate 434,978 of VZSF01003241.1, read as the reverse complement.
CTTGGTCGGTCCCAGGAAAAGGCAGGCACACGGTGCTGCTACAAGCACCTTCTTCCAGCCCGGGTGCTCCGTGCCCTGCAAGGGGTCTGCCGGGGCTCAGCGCCAGGCGAGGCCGGGCCCGCTCTCACCTCACGTTTCTCTCACAGCTTTGTCAGACGAGCCCTCTCTGAGCGCACCGACTGATCCTTCTGCTTTTGCCTTTTAGTAAGACTCTCGTCCAGGCAAACAGATTACAGTTAGTTATACAAATCAAACTGTCAGGAACCGAAACACTATATATTCACAGTTGAAAGCCTGTATCTCAACAGGATGTTTTGTCTGCCCCATTCTCGATTTCTTTTTGGCTGGAAATGCAATTTCACTTTTTTCCTCATCTAGAAGTACCGTGACTGGGCAAATACCAGTGAGTGGGCTGCATTCAAAAGGCAGTGCAGTCTGAAGTTTATGAATGAAGGAGACCCATCTCCAATGCCAAACCATACCAAAAAAAACCATAAAAGGGACTTTCCGTCTTTAAGAAACAACTGACAATTTAAAAGTGAATGTACAGCTTATTCACAGGGTGAGAAGGAAGGGAATCTTCCAACTGAATTTGCTTTACCTTGGAAATGGCTGAGGCAGCAAAGCAGTTTCGGTCATTACCTCTCTGTCTTAAGCCCTGTTTCATCTTAAAAATAAATTAAGGAGCCAGAAAGCAGGAAGAAGACAAATGATAATTTTTTACTCCTTGAGGGACTGGGTTGTTTTCCCTCCTACCACCATGACTGTGACCGTTGGTTTGTTCATCCATCCATCCATCTGTCCTGCAGCACAAGAGTTGAGGTTTTATAGAGTTTTTGTTCTCAGTCCTGCTCTGAGCTGGCATGGGAGAAAGCCGGCCTGAAGCGCTAGCGGCTGCTGTTCTTAATCGCTTCCTTTGCTGCAATGATCAGAGGAGTCAGGCTGGAGAGAGGCTTGGCTAATTTTAAAAATGGATGCTGCCCAAAGGAAAAAAAGAAATGAACCATTACTTCATTACTTTCCAAACTCAGTTACTCACAGGCTCAGGCAGTATTCCTCTGGTTACCGGGAATATGCAGAAATAGGACTGAGGGCACCATCTGCACCTGCGCCTCCATGTCCAGTACTTGCTATCACAGGCCTGTAATCCTATTAATCCATTTCTCAAGGTGTCTTCAGCTTGCTGGGATTTTTGCCCTGCTGGTGCTCTGGGAATGCTGCTTGCTGTCCCAGCGCCTTGTTCCTTTCAGGAAACTTGAAACACTTACTTAAGTTCCCGTTTCCTAAAGACATGGGCTATTGTAGTTGTCAAAAAAGATAAGGGGCATGAGCCATTCCTCAGGGAGCTCCAATACCTCTAGGAAATGATTATCACAGCAGTATTTAGGCCCATGTGTTGTTCTCAAGGCCACTGAGGTACAGGTTTTCTGCACCAAGACAAGAGCAGGGAGACAAGTGACAGAGTGCTGACGGACTCCGCTCTGGGTTGCAGTGAGAGCAGCGTCCACCATCCCACCCCAGCCCCTCCTGTGCTGGCTGCCACCTTCACAGCGGGGACAGCCAAGTGGCACGTGCTGCAGCTCCTTATCTGCCACCAAACCTGGCAGTAAACCCGTAGAGGTTCCCATCTACTCGACTGTGCCAGGCAGCAAACGGAGCTGTGACAAGTCCCACTCAGCTGTCCCTGTTTCGGTGGCAGAAACCTCTAAAAGTGGGGCTCAGTGGCAGAAACCTCCAACAGTGGGGCAGGAGGGACAAGTTGGGGCCCCTCTGATGCTCTCAGTGAGCATCCCACAGCCTTCCCTGTGACCACTTGGCTGTGACTGATCCCATTAGGTTCCTCCCTGCTCGTATCTCTATATGGTGGCCACCAACACCGTTTCAGGCCTCTGCACCTGGTATCATTCCACTTCAGTTATTTTGCCACCACGTAAAACTGAATGTCCTACCAAAATACAAAATAGGGCCACAAAAATGATCGGAGGGCTGGAGCCCCTCTGCTGGGAGGACAGGCTGGGAGAGCTGGGGTTGTTGAGCCTGGAGAAGGCTCCGGGGAGACCTTACAGTGGCCTTGCAACACTTAAAGGGAGCCTACAAGAAAGACGGGGACAGAATTTTCAGCAGGGCCTGCTGCAATTAGCCAAGGGGTGATGGTTTTAAACTAAAAGAGGGTAGATTCAGACTAGATATAGAGAAGACATTTTTTACGCCAAGGGTGGTGAAACACTGGCCCAGGTTGCCCAGAGAGGGGGCAGATGCCCCATCCGTGGAAACATTCAAGGTCAGGCTGGATGGGGCTCTGGGCAACCTGATCTCATTGAAGATGTCCCTGCCCAGGGCAGGGGGTTGGACTAGACGGCCTTGAAGGTCCCTTCCAACCCAAACCATTCTATGATTGACTCTATTTTTCAGTTGAAAAGCACTGAGACTGGAGACTAATATAAGGAGGTTCCACCTGATGCCTTTGAGTTTAGCGATGAGAAAACCGTTACACAGTACAGCTGTTTCGCTTGCAGCTGCTTCGCATTTTACCTGCAGAAGCTCCTTGGCAGACCCTCGCCTGTCCACGTCCATCTCCAAGCAGCAGTTCAGAAAGTCGCGAAACACAGCAGACAGTCGCTCGGGGTTCTGCAGCTCTGGTGTCCCGTTCGTAGCTATCAGATACAGCGCCTAGAGAAAAAGGAAACACAAGACTCCACTTGTTTCTTTCATATCCGTAACTGCTCAGATAGACCCCATTTTTTAACGTCAAGTCTTCAGTGGCAATTTCTTCCCTGGCAGAGGTTTAGAGATGATTTTTCTATACTGTCAAAAAAACCCCTGATGCAGCCACAGCTATTCCAACATCAAAATGATCTTGCCTTGACAGCTGATTTCATTGGCTGACCTAGTTAGTATGAACTACATCAGCAAAAGCACGTTTCGCTTTTCCAAGTATTGAAACTAGCTTTACAGGCTATTTTGAAGAGCAAGTTTGGTCTAACTATATTATTTCAAAGGATGGTTACATAAAATGCATCTCTGCAGTGCTCAATGGTCCCTAAAGTACAGCTTCCATAAAAGAGTCAAGTTTTTTTGCTCTGTTCTTGATAAAAACAGTAACTGGGTGAAAAAAAGTAAATCCATCAGCTTATTTCTTGGATAAAGGAGCAGAAACATTTGGAACCTCACAGACACAGAAGTTGCATGCACAAATATATTAAGAAGAAAACACATAATTGGGCAGACAGGAGCCACCTGCAACTACGTCTTTCAGCAGTCTCCAAATTCCAGATCAGCTTCACTTATGTGGTAAAACAAAAACTTTTAATGGTCTAACCAGAAAAATGAGTAACTGCATCCCTATGGCAACTCTGTGCTAGTTTTGATACTCAAGTAAGTACATTAATGATGTTGCCATCCCAGAAATTGCCAGGAAAGAAATGGGAGGTTTTGGCAGCTGGGTTATTGAAAGCTCAGGCTTGGTGATATGGAGAAAGTGGCTTGGATTATCAAAGACATATGTTCACTAAGTATTTCAGCAAAAATGGACGCAAACAGAATAGACTATGTTGCTTTAAACTATAATCTTCATGCTTCAGGCAAGCTTCCCAGCGAGAAGAATTGGGGAGCAAGTCATCTCTCAAAACCACTGTTTTAGAAAACTTTACTTATTTATTTATTAGGAATGATAACATTAGATCCATTACACTCGTTTCATGTTTTTAGGGTCATCTTCAGAGACAGAAGAGCTGGAACAACTTAAAACCCAAAGCAAAGCGTTACATGAGAATTGGGAGTGTTCATTTGTGTGGAGGGTTGAGTCCTCTGTGAATTCCCTTCCACGGCGGCCATGAACGTCCCTCTGCTCAGCCGACTGCACAGTCGTTCTGCGCACACCAGACTAGCCAAACACTTCAAAATTCCAGCTTCCTCCTCCTCAACAGCATCCAGCCTAAGCTAAGCTCAGGTTTCTTAATTAAAGCCAAGGACACTCACTTCCATCCAGCTGCCAACGTTCCTGCAGCTTAGCAAGTCTTCCTGACACTCCCCAGGCCAAGGAATTACAAGGTAATTTTGCAAAATATAGGGTGGGCATTATCCAATGTGGTTCACTTGTAACCAACGTCTAACATGCTGAGAAGCTAGAGAGATGAGTCCATTCTGCTTTTGCAAGATGTTATTTAGAAACATAAGCCAAACATTTTGAACTATTCAAAATTAAGCTTGCAAAATATGCCTAGAATATGCAGTAGTAATAATAGAAATAGGCCAAGGAGTCTGCCATAAAATTGTCTGCCGTGATCGTCTGCACTACTGGCATTTAAATGAACCGTGACCAAATTGACTTTGTTATTATCCTCTTAAATACAGAGGAAAATTTCCAAGCCTAAAAAGGTAAACGAGCTATCCTAGAGAAAAACAATAAAAGGAAATTTCTTTACTTTTCCCACAACAGAAAAGTCGCAAAATCAGTCTTATCCCGTCCATCTGCAGCTGCCCTCAGCCCCCGGACACAGTGCTGACTGGAGGGCCTGTCCTCACTGTGGTTAAACTGTGCTACCTGAGGGACGGTACTTCTCTGGCGGTGAAGCACTGCAGCACCCATGCCAGCCTTGGAAATTTTATTCCAGCTGCATTTACCTTACTGTGGAACAGGAGTGCCAGGACAAACAGAGCTCTTTTAGTTGCTCCTTTCTTCACAGAATGTGAATTATGAGGAAGAGCCATCTTTAGCTAGGTGCTTGTCCTGGTTCCGGTGGGGATAGGGTTGTTTTTCACAAGGAGCTGGGATGGGACACGGCTGGGTTGGCTGACCCAAACCGGAGCAGGCTGGGGGCTTCCCAGATTCACCCGGTGAGCGGTGGTACACTAATCATTTTGTATACTCCTTTATCAGTATTGCTGTTTTCCTCTTTTCTTTGCTGTTCTGTTAGACTGCCTTTATCTCAACCCACGAGTTTTGCTTTTTTCTTCCGATTCTCCTCTCATTCCAGCTGGGGGTGGTGAGTGAAAGACCTCGTGGTTCATTGTTGCTGGCTGGGGTTAAACCACCACCGTCCTTTTTGGTGCCCAATATGGGGCCCAAAGGGTTGCAACAACGACAGATCTGACCAGAGTGTGTTAAAACAAATCTGTCACATGCATTTTTTACATNCCCATGCCAGCCTTGGAAATTTTATTCCAGCTGCATTTACCTTACTGTGGAACAGGAGTGCCAGGACAAACAGAGCTCTTTTAGTTGCTCCTTTCTTCACAGAATGTGAATTATGAGGAAGAGCCATCTTTAGCTAGGTGCTTGTCCTGGTTCCGGTGGGGATAGGGTTGTTTTTCACAAGGAGCTGGGATGGGACACGGCTGGGTTGGCTGACCCAAACCGGAGCAGGCTGGGGGCTTCCCAGATTCACCCGGTGAGCGGTGGTACACTAATCATTTTGTATACTCCTTTATCAGTATTGCTGTTTTCCTCTTTTCTTTGCTGTTCTGTTAGACTGCCTTTATCTCAACCCACGAGTTTTGCTTTTTTCTTCCGATTCTCCTCTCATTCCAGCTGGGGGTGGTGAGTGAAAGACCTCGTGGTTCATTGTTGCTGGCTGGGGTTAAACCACCACCGTCCTTTTTGGTGCCCAATATGGGGCCCAAAGGGTTGCAACAACGACAGATCTGACCAGAGTGTGTTAAAACAAATCTGTCACATGCATTTTTTACATTAGTTAAATAGCTGCTGGTCACAATGCTGATTTGTGTGTTTGTATGGCTGCGTTATATAAATTCTTACACGCTCTATGTACTCCCGGCGATGCCGTTTATCACTTCCGAGAGAGGAATGAGGATTATGATTTGCTGGCCTGTGTAGTATCAACCTCTAGTATGATAATATCACTGCTCAGGCAGTTATGTTGGGGTATTTACGCAGCATTGCTGCCTGCCCCTACCTCGGGCTCAATCTCTCAGCACTTACTAATAGATCACCCCCAGGTCTTTCGCCTCCCTGTTCTCTTTCGGGCCAGGTACAACAGCTTTTGAGAATTTTGAATATCCTTGGGATGTTCAAACCAGCATGTTCTTATTGCTATGTCTCCTGAATGTGTTTCAGGTCTTGTTGAGGGTTGAACAGTATTTAAGAATACCACCCCAAGGCTGGATAGCCACAGATGGCACGGCATATGGGAGAATACAGGCAGCTATCTAGGGAACTTCTCACCTCCAATAGTTTGGGACTTCACCCCTGAACAACTACAGGAACCTGATAAAGCGATAGAATATTTGAAAGGAAAATGCTTTGGCTCTTCCAGAGAGGCAAAACTTACCGCCCTGTGCTGGGCCCTGGCCAGTATCTACCAAACACTGCTCGACAGCGCACAGCACCCTCGGGGGAAAGAGAGGGAAACCAGCCCAACAGGCACCGCGGCTATTCCAGCCCCTGGCACCGGCACTGCGGCTGAAGCAGAAAGCCAACCCATGCCAGTGTCAGTCACCCCTCTGCAGAAGAGGAAATACTCAAAGAAATGAGCTTGTTTAGTAAGTGATGATGATGATGAACCAGGGCCATCACATGGATGAGAGGAAGAGGCAGAACCCAAGATAACCACCCGTTCCCTATCCCCGAGTGAACTACAAGATATGCAAAAAGATTTCAGTTGACATCTGGGTGAGCACAGTGCCATCTGGCTCTTCAGATGCTGGGATAACAGGGCCAGTAGCTTGGGATTAGAGGGTAGGGAAGCCAAGCAGCTGGGATCTCTGTCCATGGAAGGGGGCATCAACAAAGTAATTGGGAAAAAGACACGAGCCCTCAGGCTCTGGAGGCGACTCCTGTCAGGAGTCAGGGAAAGGCACCCCTTCAGTGAAGACGTTGATGTCATCCAAGCAAGTGGACCAGGGGCTTCCCAGGTTTGGTTGGTGAGCAGCGGTCCATTAATCAGGTTTTGTATGCTCCTTTATCACTATTATTGTTGTTGTTTTCCTGTTTTCTTTGCTGTTCTGTTAGACCGCCTTTATTCCAACCCAGAGTTTTGCGTTTTTCTTCTCATTCCCCTCTCACTCCAGCTGCAGGAGGGGTGGCGAGTGAAAGACTGCATGGTTCTACATTGCTGGCTGGGGTTAAAGCATGACAGTACTGCACCTTTTAAATATTTCTACGACAACAGAAAAAGGTCTGTGGGAAGCTGAAGTACCTTCTTATCATGTATCTTTTGGTTTGCTATGGTACAGCCGGCAAAGAAAAACAAGAACAGTACAAAGGAAATGAGTGTTTGCAGTAGCTGCAAAGGGGCAATAAGCTCGTTAAGTTGTTTAACATACCAAGAAACAAGAAAGGATTCAGCGTGCAATTATAACTGTAGTCTGTGAAAATGATATCCAAAAGTTATCCAGGCCACCCAGACACATGACAGAAGAATATACAGATGATTTAGAAGCCTGAAACTGTAGAAGATCCACAGCATTTGGAAAATATGCTACAGTTCTGAGCAAAATTGATGTGCTGTGGTTAATAAATGAAAAAGCAAACAGAAATGCTTTGGGTTTGGTTTGTTGTTTTTATTTTAAATTGAAACTGGAGAGGTCCAACCTGTATTTCAAGGGATATTTATTGCACCATGTTTGTCCCTCAGGCTCTAGGCATGTGCCTGATGGAGGGAAATCACAGTGAGAGAAAACAAATACCATCCCAGAAATACCCAGGACATTCAGGGTTGGAAAATGGTTCATTCCTGTGAGTTCTGCATAGGCTGGAAAGAACCTGAGGCACATGGCATGCATTTGCTCCACCCATGGAAAACAACAACTGCATCTACATTAAAACTGTTGTTAACACTATGATTAATGATCCTTTAAACCTCTTATAATTTATTTATTTAAATTAGTGTCAGTAACTGGAGCTCCTGCGTGCCTTCCATTATTAAAACAATCATTCATAAGAAATGAAAGAGCATCCTTTTGTTTCCAGGCTTTGCAGAATTCCCTGAATGTGGTCTAAATGTGACTATTAAACCCAAGTGTGTCATCAGCTAAAAAACTTTGCTGTAAAAACAGGTCTTGCTTATAAGCTCTCCTGTTTGGATGCAGCTGAGGCCTCTCACTGAAGTCTCTGATTCCACATCCAACAGCAGCTGGATCCTGTCCCTGCTGGGGCTGATTTATCTTCTTAAAACTTGCTGCTAACTGGGGAACTTCAGACAGGCCATCCCAAGCTGTTCACTGCTCCCAGCTCAGGGACCATGACCCCCGGAAAAGAGTCCAGGAAGCCAATACAGATGGTACCAACTTCAGATGCCCGATTTTAACCCACTGCAATTTTACTCAGGCACCTGAGGATGCCTTGAAGCTCCAAGTGTTCAAGTTGATGTGAACTCCAGCAGGGAATGAGGCACGTATGGAGAAAAGGAGCATCTCAAATAATCTGGGAAAGGGCAGGACTAGCTGAACATGAATTTGCTCAGAGATAAGAAATCCAGTTACCTTTCTAACAGCTGACCTGAGGCTTCTTGAGGAGCCCTAATCAACATTTCAGGTTAAGGAGGCAGGGAATTTTCAGCATCTGGACCAGTAATGCTAATTCTCTTCATCTGTTTTTGCTGCCTTACACAAGGCAAATGCATTTTTTGCACAGGTCTTCCATGGAAGCAAGTGGAATATGGAGTCCTGTCTTTGCAGGAAACTGAAGCGAAACTGATGCTGTAGAAGTGTCTCTGCTGGTAAAACTGTGCTGCAGTGACACAGGCCTACTGCCACCCCGCCAGCTACGGGGCGCTCTGCTGCTTCAGCAGCAGTCGGAGTCCAAACCCGTCCTTTTCTTATCCCTCCTCACGAGGTGGCACAGCACACACCGCTCCACGCGTGCACGCCGAAACCGCCAGAGCACCTATCAAACCAAAGGAAGGCTTCCCAGAAAACTCAGCAACCTTTTTTCAAAAAGAGTGGAAGACTGAAACGTGCAGAATTGTACTCCTTTCTCACGTAGCATGGCTGGGGGTATTCCCTGACCACTCTGTTGTGCAGTGCACAGTCTGGGTGCCACAGGCCAGAGAGAGCACAGCCTGACTGCTACGAGAAATGCTAAAGGTCATGCTCTATTTTAATTCTAGCCTTAACAAGAATTATGTATGCATACACATAGGCCAAAATTAATTTCCTCAAATTCCTGCATCCTATCAGAAGTAGAATTTAACTTTGTTTCAGCTATCAGTCATGAGGTTTTATCTCTGTATACATTCCTCCACTATTATGCGCTCATTTGGTGTAAGAACTAGTCATTTCATTTAAAGGGATTAGGATAAAAACATTAAAAATACATTAGTTTACTAGAAGTATCTGTGGTGAAACATACTTTAGAAATGTATTTGGTAGTAAATAATGATGGCATTACTATAACCAGTGACACTTCCTGAAAGGCTCTGGTAGGCAAGCAGCACTGATTTGAGTTTGAAAAGACTTCTCTGCCTGCAGATAAAAATTGAATGCTTTTTATAAAAACTCCCCAACGGGACAAACTTCCCATTGAAAAATTCTTGTTATTCAGAGATAGGGCTCAAAGAAAGTTCAAAAACCGCATGAGAAATTTCAAGCATCGTTGGAGGCAACTAGCACGTTTCTGACCTGGCTACCTGTCACTTCTCTTTCGAGGGTCTCCCACGGATGTAACCAAAGCTGCAGTAAATGCCGATATGCCCCAGTGGCATTTTTAGAAGTGGGCCTTGGTGGAACTAGTTCAAGCTGATGTGACTGGGATTCTGTCTCACGGAGACAAAACATGGGATAGAGCAGAAAGACAGTGGTCTCTGATTTCATTTGCACCTTACCCTGAGAGGATTTTCGTTAAGGTAAGGAGGTTCTCCTTCCACCATTTCTATTGCCATGATCCCAAGTGACCAGATGTCCACTTTGGGGCCGTATGCTTTTCTTGTCACCACTTCTGGTGCCATCCAGTAAGGAGTCCCCACCATTGTGCTCCGTTTACTCTGCTCAGGGGTGATCTGAGCACAGAAGCCAAAATCAGCTGAGGAAAAACACAAGCATTGTTAAAGCCAGCTCGAATTATGAAACCAAGCAGAAGAAATCCTCACTACATGCCCGAGAATGCGTTGTTGAATCTATCCAGAAAAGCAGCCATGCTCTTTACTCAGTGCTGTCGCCACGGGAATATTGAATTGGCCACCTAAAAACCCCCTCAAGTTTCCTGCAGTGGCTTTTATTCACTTAAAGCTTTAGATTGTAACTCCCTCCCTCTGGAAGGGACATACACAAACCAAAGCTGCTCTTTTATGCCTTTTTCCTTTCTATACCTCTCTGCACGCTGGAATCATGCTCTTAGTTTGCAGCAGTGGTCAGTGCACTACCACAGGCACCGCTTTTGGGTAAGCGGCAGTCAGCCAAAAGCAGCCCCACACCACATCCACATCCTCATCCTGTGAATGCCGCGCCTGACCGAGAATACCTACTCAATTTGACAGATCCGTCCATTCCGAGAAGAATATTGTCGCTTTTGATGTCTCTGTGAATCACTTGGTTTGAATGAAGGAAATCCAGCGCTTGCAGGCACTGAGAGATAAAAAAGAAACATAAGGGTAAAAATTAATGAACTGATTTCATCACACAAGAAAGGAAATGGCTCTGAAAGATTTAATTTCTAGATGAATTGTGAGTAATAGCAGAATATTGTGCTGTCAAGAGGAATAGCTTGCTGCTTCAACACTATTAGAGTAATAACTTTCTAAATGAAGGCATATTAGCTTTTGAAAGAGAAATGTCAGTTATTGTTACAGACTATCCCCTGAAAGCACAGACAGAACCACTGCTGCTGCGATGACGGCGCTATCTCTGTCCATATGACAAACTATTGTTTGCCAAAAAAGAAAAAGTCCCTTCCTCCAGTACGAAGCAGATCACTTTCAGGTGGGAGGTTGCATGACGGAGATTTTATTGTTAGGCTCTACAGCAGATTTGGAAGCAGCATGTTAGTCATTTTTCAGAAGCAAACACCATTTTGGGTGGAATGCTATCCTTTCAAGCTGAGGACTGTGATAAACGAGCCTCTGATTTTTCTTTGCCGTTATTTTAAAATTCTGCCACCAGTATGTTTGCTTTTACAGGCAAGGAATGCAGGACAGACATGCTCCAGGCAAATGTTTAAAGAGGCAAAGTTGAGAATAGTAGAACTAAAACAAACAACAAAAGAGCTAGCACAATAATAGTATGTAAGAGTGTAATAGCAGAGTGTAAGTGCAGTGATACCGGCAGGCAGTTCACTTCAGATGCTCCTTCTTCTCCATATAATAAAAGCAACACAGAAACAAAGCTATGAACGTGAAATCACTCCTGTTCTTATCACCTGCTTAGAAGTACCACCCAGTCCAAGCAATCAGAAGCACATGGGCATCCCTTACCTCCCTACAGACAGCTGCTATCTGTCCTTCGTCCATACACGTCTCTGTAACAACATCAGTTAAAGAGCCTCCAGCCAAGTACTCCATAACTACCCAGAGTTCATCACCAACTAAGTAGCTGAAAGAAGAAAACAACAGCATTCAGATGAATGTGCATAGCTAAATTACCTTATGAAAAAGACTACAACTGATTTTTGTTTCCAGGTCATTTTTAAATGAAGACAGAGTAAAACGAATAGACATTCCTTCTAGGCTGTATAGACAGCGCTTAGAATCTGTGCAGCCTAAATGAGAAAGGCACATAAGTGAAAAATTAGACTTCTGGGATGGCAAGTGAAAAATGCAGTTCAGTAACGGCAAAGATACATCCTGAACCAGGACATATCACATCATCTCGTTCATCATCTTAATTCATAAATTCCATGATTAACTCCAGGAACAAGGCAACACAACTTTCACAGTTGCTCTTGGTAGGAGGGTGTGTACCACTGAGGACAGAAATTGGTCAACAGTTTGGAAAACCTTACATAAAATACATTCAGAAACAGGAAAAACAATTAAAAAACTGGCAAATTACATGTTTCTGGAAAAAAGAACCTAGTCTTTCTGGCATCCACAGCAATGGAAAATAGTGGGAACAGCCCAAGGGAAATAATTTCTATGATGATTTATCAGCACTTATCGTAAGACACAGAAAACATGATCAACTTAAAAAAAATCAAATCAAACAAAACCAAAACAACATGGAGGTAGTGAACTTGCACGTTGTTGTTTCAGTAAGATATGGCTGATCCTGGTTTTTGAAAACAGTCTTCAAACTACATATGCCACAAAAAATTAATGCAGACAAAATGAAATCTCCTCCCATACATTGTATGTGAGTAGATAAATAATAAAGAAGTCATTTTCCTGCCAGTGACCAAAGGGTTTTTTTAATCTTTGGCTTGCAGTATGTCAAGGAACGTTCATGTGGTAATACCAGAACTACTTACCTGTCTAAATAGTTAACAATATTGGGGTTCTTATTTTCCCTCATGACCAGGATTTCATTAATAATTAGTTCCTTTTTGGGCTGCTGCTGGAGATTCATTTGCTTTATGGCCACCTAAAATGACAGTGAAAACCATTAACTTGAGTAGTTTGTTGCATGAGATCAGAATGAACATGGGGTGAGTATTTTTGGAATGACGCAGCAGAGCTGTGCCAAACTGCCTTGTTATTAGACATAAGAGCTCCGTAACTCACAACACAACACCCTATTTCTCTGCTAGCTTGGGTGCTAGTTACAGGACACATGGCTACATTTTGCCTTGTAAAATCCGTAAAAATGGTCTTTAAACTACGAACCACAAATCTCTAAACACGCTGGACCTACATTCTTCTCAAATGGCCTTAATTTATCACCACTATTATTATTTGTGCACGTTTTGCAAGCAGGAAGTGATTTTGTTATTGTAAAAATACATAAAAACAGCTGGCAAGACTTGAGCAGTTATATGAGTTTTTGGTCATTATTTCAACAACTGCTTTTACTCTTGACTTGACTGCATAACTGAAAGATAAGATACATAAATTATGTATAAAATGCCAAAGTTACACAAAAAAGAAATTTACAATCCTAGCACTTCCTAACTTGAATTTTGATTTTGCAACTCTAAACAACATTAACACAGTTTAGATTTGCAGTTATTTTCTGAGTTTAAAAAAAGAATCCATTCTATGGTATCTTATGGATACGCTCAGGGTTACAAGCAGGGCTTAGAGCTTTTACATCCCCTGTAGACCTTTATCTAAGAGTAGTTAGAAAGTGCAGTACTGCAGGTGGATGAGAAACTACCGGCAAGATTCAGATGTATTTGCTGACAGTCAGAAATGGTAACTCAGAAATGTTAAGCTGTAGCCCCAAAGAGCAACGGGATTCTCTAAGACAACCCCATGTCTGTTTATTACGAATATGATTGCTTTCGCCCTGAACCACTGCAGCCATCCTGCCTCTGCCTCATCCCGGCTCCTCTGCCCAGCCCCATCTTCTCCCAGGCAGCCACGGGCTGCACTTGAGCTTTTCGTCCTGGGCTCAGCCCTACTTCCCTCCCTGCCACCCAGCTCAGCTCTGGCCAAGGACTCCTACAAACACACCTTCCCCTGTGGTCCCAGCAGAGCCCTCCTACCCAAAGTGTGGCCCTGTGGCTATTTAAAGTCTGCGTCTTGCTCCCTCCGTACGCCATTTGGCCAGCCCCTGCCTCTGCCGTGTCCTGCTCTTGACAAGGCACGAAAGAGACCCCCCCTCCGCTCTCATTCCTGGATTTCTAGCCCAATTTTCAGGCAGGGGGTGTATATATTCAAGAAGTCTAGCTTGGAAAAGGAAATTAATGTTGACATGCCACTTTAAATTGGCCACTACAAGGACCGTCAGCATTCACACNCGACTCCCGTTCCCTGCGACCAGTTCACGGGCCGTAATGGGCTGTCACCAACACTGGACTTAAACGTGACTGTATTGTTTAGGAGAGATCTTTGCTCTTGATATATGTCTTCTCATTTGTCAGCACGTGTGTCAACCAGCTTCAGTATGCGACTAAAACAGAAAATTGCATCCTAAACGCGATCGCTCCTTAATTAGGTCTTGCATTATACTTTGATGATGAAACACACGATGGAAAAAACGCTAAGTAGTATTACTGTCTGAACCTGTGATTAAGATAAATTGGGACTGAATGACAGCAGCCTCCATCAGCTAGTTAATGCATTAATATGTTTAGTAATTAAGACAGAGCTAGTGTGTCCTGCTCTGAAAGATACCGCTTCCCTCTTTGCATTCTTTCTGGAAGTTAATAAGGACCAAGTCTGTCCAAAATGAAGCAATATAATGAAGCCATTTGTTCCTCAAAGCAGTAAGGAAATCTGTGACCACCCCTAGGGTTCTACTGAGCCCTCTCATTACGATGGATCTTTAGATTTTACAATTTGTATTGCTATCTGATCTATGACCAGGTCCACGGGCACATTTTATGCTGCAAATGTACAGAGTTAAATTGGATATATAGACCAACATTCTCTGTAATAGCACAATTTCATGCACACTGGGGAACAGAGATATAACAATTTCTAAACCAAAACCTCTACGCTGGCAATAAAAAAAAACATAGTTTTTTATCAGGCTCAAAAGCTTGCTAGGATTTCTTTACAGATTTCTCTCCACTAAAATACCCATTCAGGGATGATGTAACATGGCACCGGGCTGGGACCAGCAACACTGTGGAGATCACTGGCCTGTTCTGAAGACAGAATAAGTAAAAAATAAATAAATCCTCTTACAATTGGCCTTAAAAGCTATGGGTGAAGCATCAGCCCAAGCAGAGCGAGCACCAAGGCTCTTACTGATTCCAGGGTGACAAGAATGTCCATGCGGGCACCTTTTCAGGCATTAACCAACACCTCAGTGTAACAGTTGCTGGAAAGTAGATGGCCACAGTCAGCGTTCTGTTACTGAGGCACAGAACCTCAGTTCTGTAAAGAGCTCTCACTGGAAAGCTGCAGACAGTGGATGATGTATTTTGCCAGCTGACATGAGTCCATGCTCAGGAGGAACAGCCTTAGCAGAGATGTATTTGGCAGGCTGACACCAGTCTGTGCTTCAGCAGCGCAGCCTCTGCAGCGACGATCTACTGACCCAAAAGCCCCATCCCCAGTTTGCGCCAGAGGAGAAAGCACTGAATACCTGCAAAATCTGCGGGGACTGTTGACACTTACCTCTTGTCCTGTGGCGATGTCAATTGCCGTATAAACAGTTCCTGATGCCCTAGAAACAAAACATCAGCAAAGAAATGAGAAGTGGTTTAGTCCCCATGAGTGACAGCAAGCCCAGATAGATCTCTGCTGCCTGTAGTGTTTATGAAACAACTTTATTCACCTCCTCCTTCAGCCAGCAGCCCACCAACCCTCTGCCACGCAGGGTATCCCACATAAAACTTACGTCCAACATCAAGAAAAAGGGCTGGTGCAAATCTCAAGTGTACATACTAAATTATTTTAGTTCAAAACTTAAGGGGAGGAGATGGTGTCTACAAAAAACGGAAAATACTATATTTAATTATTTTCCATTTTTGCCTTTTTTCCCCGCTTCCCCCTTGTGTGTGTGTGTGTGCGCTGGTTTGTGGTGTTTTTTGTTTTCCAAGGAATGTGACATATAGCCTAGTTGTGCCTTCTCAGACCTCTTATTTGGATCCATCTGCAAAAATTCAGGCAAACCATGCAGTCACTCTGAGAACCCTGAATACACACGATGGCCATGTGAGGAAAGGACGTAGACACAGCTTTCTCCAGCATGCAAGGAATCTATTCCCCAGCCATCCTGCAGGGTCACAGCTAGAGCAGGTTAAGGCATCTACAGTTACACACGCAAATGGAGAACTACTCAAAACAGAGGATCCTTAGACAGCTTCTTTGTGTGTCAAGAGCTGGAGCGGCTGCTTCTGTTCAGTGCGCCATACACACGAAGGACTCTTTGTGGTGTCTGTGTTTTGCTCATGCAGCAGACACAGGTTGTGCTGTAGAGCCACCAGAAATAACTGGTGTGCTCACCAGCAGACTAGCCAGTGTGGGGGTTTGTCTGCCATTCACCTCTCGTTAAAAGAGGTTCTTCCCCCGTAATGATGTGAGGGGCCAGAAAAGCCAGGATGAAAAGGAAATCCCTTTGGGTTTAAAAGCAACTGCAGGCTTGTAAACCCTAACGGGGCTTCCTTCTGAGCTAAACCACACATCTACGCTGCCATCATTTATGAAGCCCATGTCTGCGTGGGCAGGGAGAGCCAGGGCAGGAATTCTGGGAAGTGGGAACACGCATCCAGCAAGTGTCCCGCTGACGGAAAATGCCACAGTCAGTTTGCTCTTTTTTTACATGATCCCCCGGCTTGTGTGTTTACCTGCAGGCTGAAATATTTCTGAAGCATTTTAATTCAACAGGCACCAGAGACTGTACGTCTGCGCTGAGAACAATGTTCTCATTGGGCACGCTACGTATTCTTTTAATATAAATGCAAATGCATTTTCCTATGACTAATTGTCAAGATTAATCCAATTTGTTTTCATAAAAAGCCAACACCATTTATTTAGACTTGCTAACACTGTGCTGTACCTCCTGAGAAAGTCCTGCCAGGGTTTATTTGAAAACAGCTATTTAAATGAGGATGCTTTTGGTATGCTCCAGGCCATCTGTGAAGAGCTTAGATAAAGGTGAGTAATTTAAGTAAAGCTGTGAATTAATTGCAAAGGCTTTGCAATGCTGCATTATGAACTTTTACTTCTAAGCAACTGTAATTTCTGATCTGTATCTAACTTTTAAATGCTTCTGTAATATCTCAGGCTTAATGCAGTTGGGCAAGTACTGGGGCCCACAATTAGATCTGTGTCACTGTGATGCAGTGCAGCACAAGTTAAAAAAAAAAATCCAACTTGAACCCAGGCTGCTCATGGTTCCATACTAATTTGTCTTGCTAGCAAGAGCTAACGCTGCTTGAGCAAACACAGCCTCTTTATCAAGCACTAGTTAACTAAGTTTCCTCCGGTGGCAGCAGCAGTTTCAGCCCTCAGCTGGAGACAGATGACAACCAGAGACTCAGCACTGAAGCTGACCTGTTCTTCAGCACGACCCTCCTGACTACCGTGCTCTGTGGAGTGCCTGTAAAACCATCACACTCTTTATTAACTCGCCAGCTGTACGAAGCCATGAAGTGCTACGTGCCGGTCAAGCTGCTTTTCCTTACGTAAGAAGTTGCTCTCTACCTGCAGTTCTCTGAGCAGCCACACCTCTTGCTGCCTTGCAGCGCTCTCATTAGCAGCTACTACAAAACTACTCACTTCCAACACCACCAGTGCCTTTGGCATAACCGTACCCAACTCACTGCAAAGGCGGGCAGCCCAGGAACCAGCACCTGCACCAACGAAGCACATCAGCATCATCCCAGGCAGCGTGTCTCAGCCCAGCCCTGCTGCAGACACGCTAACCCCAGCCATGCAGCACTCCGGTGCCTCCTCATCAGCCTGTTCAATTACCTTTGTGATGATTTTTTTTTCTCTTTAGGATCTTTCCCCATCACTGTAAATTGACCTGCGGCATTACAGTCAGGAGCTGGTTAGGGCAGCACACTCACTCCTCTGTAAGAAGGGCATGCAATCTTCAGGCTGTACTAAAAGCTGGAGGAAATCAATTTAGATACCCTTTTAGGCCAGATACTAGCCACTTGTCTTTCCACCAGTTGCTGAGGCACCTCTGTACAAGCTCTCTCCTAGGACTGTCAAAATAAAAGACTGTGAGCACGATTGTCGTATCACGGTGACAGCAATGATCTGCTTCACACACATGTTTATTCTGACCCTCACTTCTTCAGTTGACACTTATCTTCTGAGAGACTGGCACAAGTCTAAGTGTCCACTGACATTTTACAAATGACAATAAGAACCAAAGCTTTGGGGAAAAAGCAAGCTGGAGTCTGAGAATGGCGTTTTAGGCAATGAATGGAGCAGAAACACCTTCCCACAAGTGCCCTACCACACAAGACATGGCTATGATAAAGCCTGCCAGAGAAGAGCATGAGTGTGTCTGGCTTTCTGCAGTATATATCAACTCTAGGTGAGCAACGTGCTACCCTGGGTTCAAATCTCATAAGCAGTTAAGGCAGAAAAATATCTCCTGATGTCAGTAAACAGCTTCTGTCACGCACCAGCAGCAGCAAATGGCGCTAGCCCTGCTGGCATTACAACACAGCCAAGGAAACTCTGACCGAGCAGGGAGTCTGTCCAGACTTCAAATGCAAATCAGATACCTAATTTTGATGTAATTTCTTTTGTTCTTGCCTCCCCACATAGGAAATATTTCAGATCAATCCTATTTACAGTAAGCAAACTTGAGTTTCAAAAGGGAATAGCTTGGTTGATTATTTTCAGTAAAATCCTAAAGCCCACAGGATCCTCGAGTGGTCTGCCATCAGGCAGGTGATGCATTTTCTCATTGCATGCTACCTACCTCTGCTAGAAAATACAGCTTATTATTTGATCTCTGGTTTCCGTTTTGTCCTGGTTTGAGGTAAACCCCGACAAGTTCCTAAACTATGTGGCTATAATCCAGATCACTGAATATTTTTTTAAGCAAAATATTCAAAAGAAACGTTATTGAGACTTGTTACTTATCTGACCACTATCAGGTGCTAAGTTGCTCTTTTAGGCAATAAAGTTTCTTCTCCTTTCTTTAGCATGGCCTTGTTATTTTGAGGCATACAAGAATGATTTCTCCTAAGAAAAGCAGCAAACAATTGCCACAAACTTGAGGGACAGTAGATCTTCCAGGTCCTGCTCCTTTCTGCTGACAAGACACTGCCAGCATCAAGTTGTCTCTGACGATGCCTTCTGATCCCCGTTATAAATTCTGATCAGTACTGATGGACAGAAGAATCTAAACCCAGCGTCTGAACACGTGTGGAGCTTGCCCGACTTCACACTTGATATTACACCGGCAAAATACCCAGCCCATGTTTTTCTATAAGTAACTGCGATTGGACTTACCCTTGGCCAATTTTTTCAAATCGAGTGTATTTCTTCTTAGGATCTCCCACACTAACAATGCTCCCTGCAAGAAACAAAATCAAAGATGCTGAGTAAAAACGGAGACAGCATCTTCCAGCAGATAAGAAATGAAGCCCCATGTCTGGGGTTGTGAGCTGTTTGTCATCAGCTGGGTGGCAACCACAACAATAACACAGGCAGCTCCGTAGCACAGGTGGCCTCCGAGAAGACTGATTTTCTACAGCCCTTTGGAGAGTTACCTTGACAGGAAACTAAGAACACGGAGAAACATTCACAGGCAACAGGTATCAGAAAAGAACCACCACCAACGCAAGTGTTTGCTGTCTGTAAACACTAATGAGAGCTGGAACAACAGACCCTTTATTTTCTTAGGTATAAATACTCTGTGTGATTCAAGGGAAGGTTTACTGCTTCCAAAGATTAAACACACCTTGGCTTCTGGAATCCATTTTTATGAACAGGTACCATTTTCAGAACAGGAAGAATAACACAAAGTGTTTCCAGGACGGGATCTCCCCAACCTTTCAGCAGTTTGCCAAAAGAATACCTTGATGTTTTAAAAGAACAGTAAATCATAATATAATCTATTATTACAGGACTTTAAGAAGGATGATCCTCGTAATTTATTTCCAGGCTAAGTTCTGCAGAAGACCTGGCTTGTGCCATTTTAAGAACCCCACTGCTTGTCTTCAGCCCGACCCTGATCCGTAACCAGCATTTGACCTGCAGCCTCAACACTGCACACAGGCTGATCCCCACAAACAAGCACCGCCCTGTCGGATAACAAGACCAGCGATATTCCGCAGGCTCTGGCGTTACGCAGACAGCTGCGTGAACGAGAAGCTGATCATTTCACGAGTAGGGGCGACGCGGTTCAGAAGGCAGGCTCAGGCCAGACGGGCTGCTGCCGCCTCCCGGCAGCTCCGCGCTGCAGCTGCGGGAAGGCAGCGCCGGCACAGGGCTGGGACAGTCTGGCTCCATCAGCCATTGGGGACCTCACGTGCCACTGCACTCTAACATTAAAGCATGTGCTGCTTGATGGCTTCCTGCCCACTCGGAGGCGTAGGCAGTCCGAACGGGAAGGAAAGAAAGCAGTAATTAGCATACTGCGTTTGTGTCAAATGAAAGAGCCAAAACCTGAGAAACTCAAAACTGAAGGAATAATTAAAAAAACCCAACAACCACCAGTATTGTTTTTTCTGGTCCAGTAGTTTCCAAGATAAATACAAACAATGAAGCTTAAGGTGCTGGCTCAACACAAACTACTGCAAAAGATTTAACTTGGAACGTACATCACTGAAATACTTTAAGGAGATTAGTTCAGGAGGAAAGACTTCCAACGTTTTGCAGCATATTTTGTTTGACTGATCTGGCAATATTCCTGAATCACGAATACAAACACGTACTTATTTGTTCACCTGTGCATCCAAAACAAAATGAGGCGGTGCGCCATTCACTGGAAGCAGTAACAAACGCCTCTCCCCCCTGCCGAGGCCGTTTCTCTGGAGCAGAGGGCTTTAGCATCCAAACGGGCACCTGACCGGACACTCAGCCAGGAATCCTGCCTGCCAGCTCGGCAAGGCGACGGGGCATCAACACCATCTCGTACGCTCCCTGCTAAAACAATTTTGCTGGCCTTGGCAAGATCGCTAATGGGAGCTGCAGGAGAAGAGGTTTCCTTTGCGCTGCCGAACTCGCTCCCCTCACCCGGCGCTCCGGGAAGGGCAGCCAGTGCTGCTGGCCGAGGGTGCCGGCACAGTCGCAAGTCGCCTGGAGTGGTCCTGCCCTGCTGTGCCAGCCGGCAAGAGTTACTGGATCGTCTGGAGTCCAACTCAAGGACGTAATGCTTTCAGGACCCGGTTAACCTTTCACAGTTTCATCCCACTAAAACGTGTAACACAAGACAAAGTTCTCACTCTGCTTTTTTATAGTGGGTCTCCACTACAAAATAACCCGTCAGTCAAGAAGGGTATGACCAGAGGACTCCACGAGCCCCTTTTAACTGCCTGGAGGGAGCAATGTGAGATGTGAAAGCACACTCTGCCGCTCACACTGCTGAGCTTAACCATCCTCCAGACAGGGATCCCCACGAGACTCTGCAGTACTAAACCAAATGCTGCCGTCATCCTGCACGGGGCTGGACAACAGGAAAAACACGGGGCTGTCGGTGTCTGGCCAGGTGCTATTTTCAGCTAGTTAATGGAACTGCCTAGATGTCTAACGTATCAGAAGTTCATGAACGTTCACGTTGAAAAAGAATAAAGAAAAATACTGCAGAATAAATATTTTGAAAAAGAATTTTCCAAAATTTGCCACTCATTTTGCAGTTCAGATTTCTGGAATTATTCCTCAAACCTTGAGTAGCTGCTTTCACAAGTTAGTTTTTTGTGGCTGGTTTCCTGTGCTTAAGCCAATGCACATCAAATATGACAGCACTAAAATCAACAAAGTGGCTGGTATGGGGCTCCAGTTCAGAGAAGCACTCCCTACTCTGGGCAAAACATAAACATACTGTCTATTTTGATGTCTCTAAGCACTTTACTTTGTCCTAAATTAAGTGGATAAGAAAGTAGAATTGGACCACTTCTGTTTTTTAATTACAGCGGAACATATTCATGATTTCATTACAGACAGAATTTTGTTTGATCTTATCTCGATATTACAGGCTTTACTCCCTAGTAAAACTCATAATGGAAGCGTCTCTAAAAAACCCCAAGTTATTTCAAGCAGAAAAGAATTATGAAAGCAATTTAAGATAAAAGAGGGCTGGGGATATCTTCCTCAAAGTAGCATAAAATCAATTGTGGGTAAAGTAGGCAAGGTGGAGAAGTGACATGAGTTAGAACAAAACAAAACAGAAAAACCAACCACCACAGATGCTTAAATATAAATAGCTCAGGACTATAACAAAAAAGCATCACCCCCGTTTTCAGAGAGCTTCATGAAAGCACAAAAAGGTTTTCATTGTCCACATCACAATTTGCAGAAGGCAGACCTTCAGACCTTGCTCACTTGGTATCAAGTTCTTGAGAAAGAAAAAGCACGAAAGCATGTAACATCTCGAAGATATAACCCCACACTAACTCAAGGGCTCAGCCCTAATCCGGCATACGCAGATGCTTGAGGAAACGACAGGCACGCTTACGTTCATGCATGCAGGATACCTGCAGATCTCATGGGGCACACCTGCCTCAGACATCTAGCCCCAGCTGGAGAAGCGAGAATTCCTCCCCCTTCATAAGCTGACATACCTGCACTAACCATCTGCTCTGCAATTTATTTCACTGTGTCCTCAGCTAAAGCTACTGAACTTATCCCTTGGGTACTCCCTAGTGGCACTGAGATTCCGTTCTTTTTAGTCTTGTCAAACTGCTGAGGGTACAGACAACTCTACACAGGCAGCTGAAATGGCACAGCTAAGGAAGACTTATCTGTGAAGTGGCAGGGCAGGTACAACAGAAAGGCAGGGACAGCACAAGAACAAGCACTGACAACCACTGTGAAGAAGCCACAGCCAGACTGCACCCCAACAAGCAGTTGCCCCATTAAAGACAGAACATTATTGGCTTTGAGATCAAACAGGAGGTGCAGATCAATCTGCTTTCTGTCCTAACAGTTACTGGTAGACACAGAGTAAACGGGGCTATGTTATGAACTCAACAATTTATCATCTGGGAACGTAGCACTGGCAGCTATTACGTGCAAGAAGCAGATTAAATTGGTTGTGCTGCAGAATCACAAAGGTCTTGATGTGTTTTCCTAGAGCATGATGTGTGCAGGGGTTTGGGGCCAATGGTTAGGATTTAATAGTATTAACTGGCTGGGAATTAGCCATGACAAAGTGCCATGTATCTGAGGAATATACACTGCATGTGCTGGAGGCCAGCTCCTGAGAAATGCTTGCAGTGCAGTTTCACCTGATTATGCCACATAGATGTGTCTCTCTGATACATCTTTGTAAGCAGAAAGCTAAGAAATAAAATAAGGATTGTCATAGAAGTATTTTGGGGTGGGGAGAGGGGCACATTGAAAACACCTCTTCCTCTCTATCCATGGTGTCAACTGATGTTCTTTCAAAGGAGTTCTCTCCAACAAAAACATAGAACTCTTATAAAAACAAATTCTGATATATTAGTAGAAGTAGTAGTAGTAACAATAATCATAAAAATGACACCAAAAGAATACCTGCAGCAAGAGCTCATTGAGGCTGAAGGAAGGATCTTAGCGCTGCAGTTGTCTACTGGTAAAGGAAAAAACCCAAACCACAAAAAAACCCACAAAAGAACCCCTACACCAACAAAAAACCCAACAGATTTCTGCGAAGTATTTTGTCTCCAGTGACTGGTGAGAAATCAGGAGTCCAGGGAGAATTTAGGAATCCAAATATTCTGTTCAGTTTGGCCATCGGCACACAGGAGTTCACTGGGTCATTCACCAGCTCACAGCCGCCTGCTCAACCAGAAATAATCTCCGCTTTTGCCTTTAGCGCAGAAGGGAGCTCAGGCAAATCCAACCCAGCCCCAGCTGCCCTCAGAGGCAGGGGGAACACCCAGAGTGCTCTCTCACCTCCTCTAAGCACAGTAACAGTTTGTGGAGGGAGTTATAAGTGACTCTGTGACACTAAACTGAGGATGAACACTTGGTACATACAATCCTGAGACGTGCATACAGGACACTGCTTTATCAGACAAGAAATAGAGAATACGTACTCAGTTTCTCTAGGATCTCCTCATCTGTCATCTTGGATTTTTTCCGCTGCCGGTCTGTGTTTCTGTACAAAGTGTTTGTGTTTGAGTTTTCAGGTTGGGGAGTGGTGGCTTCTTTAGCTGGTGCTGGTGCAGCGGCAGGTTCAATTACCGAGCGTGTGTAGATCTGTGACAAGAAATTATTTTGTGTCAGAAAGGTAACTTGCAGAGATGCCCCTGAGATCATATTTCTAATGCAAACCCTTAGGAAGATGCTGCCTGCCACATCCAGGACTCCTAAAACGTTTGGTTTTGCTGTCCACTTCTCAAAGTGAACGGGCAAAAATGAAAGGTTAGTTTTACACAAGTTCATGGCCAGTTTCACTTTCAATTTTCATTAATTTTCTGAAAGACGACAGAAACAATAAATTTACTGTGTTGCAAGGATACAGGAATAGAACTGCCCAGGGCCCCAGAGCCTTGTTCCTTGGTGCTGGTGTGTTTCCATGGGTAATACAATGACTCTTTAGTTGGTAGGTGTCCAAACAGAAGCAGGCAGCACTTCCCTTTTCTGATGGTAAGTGTTGAACTGACTTCTCACCAGTATTTCAGGCTTTAGGGAGGGGCCATCAGAAACTGCGTTCCAGTCCTTCAGAGACCTACCTCCCTTCACAACGCATAGCTGTGTAGAATTCTTCTCTCCAGACTTCAGCCATGTAAAAGTTAAGGGTGTAGTCTAAGCCACTCATTTAACTACTTAGTCTGTGGAGAGGGCACAGGTACCTCCAAGGGACAGTTTCTCCTACGTATCCTGCAAGGGTGTGAACTCCCGGCTGATGACAGAGAGCCTACACACAGCACTTTGGACAAAGCTGCTCACTTTTCCACCAGTAGCGTTAGAAGACACAATGCTACGTCTTACCTGATAGTATGATAAATTCACAGACCCTACTGGAATCACAGGAAACTCAGGACTAAACGTGAAAGTTCAAAACAGATTTTCCTGGTGAGCACTATGGGATGAAGCACTATGTCACAGTAGGACTCCAGGCCTCAGCGCCTTCATCTTCAAGTGCTGTCTGATCAGAAACATCCCACTCTGAATTACAGCAAATACAGCGCTAACCAAAGCTGGGACTTACTGATTTTGTATGTTCAGGCCGTGGTGCGATAACAGGTGGAGGTTCATTGTCATCTTCCTCCTCTTCATCATCTTCATCCTCTTCTTCAGAAACAGAGGGAGCTAGCGGGGGTTCTGATGCTGTTTTTGTGCTCTGTGGACAGACAGCACTATGAGTGACAGTCACTATTTGGCACTCGGGAGGTTTGATAATTACACACAACTTTAGTCTGCTTAGAAACCCATTTAGATGTAGTCCTACAGGCCTCAGTTCCAAGTTACACATGGCACAATACAACTTAAATGTTACAAATTACTGTGCCGTTTTCTCAATTTGTCTCGGTGTTTTTCATTTTTGCTAAAAACAACTAAATCATTCCCATGCTTAGTCAAAGTCTAATTTCACAAAATGTAATGCTTGATTGTATCACTAGAAATCACATCTAGTTGCTGGTTAATTGCTTTGGCATTGTGTCTACAGAAATGGTAACAGTTAATTAAGCTAACAGGTGTCTACCGGCTAGGTTAATTAACACACTTCAGAGTGCAAAGCCTCCCGCATCGTCTTGCTGGGAATTTGGTTTTGGAGAGAAAGGGTATTTGTTTCTTTACCATTTTACCCAGGGGGTAGTCATATTGCCTGTTTCTTCCCTGTTTAATAGCTGCTTTTTCAGCACCATCCTCCCCTTTACCTCACCATAAGTTCACACCTTGATCTTTCCACTGTTTGCCCGTTTCTCACCGCAACGATGACCCAGAGTGGGCACAGCCCTCTCAGCAGCAAGGTGCCTCCTGCCAACCTGCGTCCCCACGGCTCCCCCAGGCTCCCCTCTCCAGCAGCGGAGAATAAAAGCCACTGCCAGGGCACAGTCCACCCTCCGGCAGACTCCAAATACGGGACAGGCAAGGGAAGTCCGGCTGAGCAGTTGTCTACACATCAGCTGAAGCCTACAGCGCCGATATTTAGAGTTAGGTGAGTTCCCCCCCCCGCCACCCTGGTCCCAGGTGCTATTCGGAGGCTGGGGGTTACATCACGTTGTCACAAATTTGCCGGTGAAACAAAAAAGCTGAAAAGATGACTTGTTAAAGTGTTCACCAACTGCTTTAATGCTGGCTACAACAGGCCACTTCAGAGAACTGAAGCAAATCAAAGGCATTATTCTAAATATTCACATCTCATTTGCGTTATCCTTAAAATGGAATCGATTTGGTCTAGTATAAATACCAGTGAGGGATGGCACGGAGGGAAGAGGCAGACCTAATCTTCATGTTTTACTGAATAGATGACAGTATCGTTGCCTTAAGTCACCTTGAAGCTTCAAGAGAGCTTGAAGACACTGTCATACAGGTATACACGCACAGAGCACTGTATTTTCTGTGAGACTCAGTTCTGTTACCCAGCGTTTAAAAGTAAGTGGTGAAACAGGCTGTTAAACTGGCTAAAGTAGGGAATGACATGTCAGATGTTCTAAACACTAGTTTAAGGGCCAACACTGTCAAGCAAGGGGTGCCCCAACAGGAAGGTGAATGTTACTTTATCATATATTAGATGAGTGCATAGCTTTCTACGCAACATTAGCGCTTTGCTTACAGAGGCATAAAAGATGATTAACGGAAAAATAAAGAAAGGAATAATCACATTTCTGTTATGTTCAGTTCTTACAACTGTGTTTTCCACTGGGCTCCATGCTTGGTCTGACAGCACTAAATTGTGCAGCTAAAACATATACAATGTCATATAACTTAATGCCAGACTCCCATTAAGGAGTGAAATGAAACTAAAGTCATTCCCATGACTGCTCGATCCTGTCAGAGGGTTGTTTTCCCTGTACTACAACATTCAACCAGCATTCTCCAAGTCGGTAACTTTTGAAAGCTGACATCTTGACTGCCTCACCGCTGCCGGTGTCTGCTAGAATAAAATACCACAGCATCTGCCAAAGTGTCCGTACCCACTGGAAAACCTTCCCACTGCAAGGGTTATTATGCTCCGGTGAACCCCAAACTTCCTTTTAAAAGTGTGTTTTATTAAGAAAGTGGCATCAATTGAAAATCTGAAGTGTGAATATTAAAGATGAT
Organism: Chionis minor; assembly: GCA_013398295.1. Taxonomy (NCBI): domain Eukaryota; kingdom Metazoa; phylum Chordata; class Aves; order Charadriiformes; family Chionidae; genus Chionis; species Chionis minor. Next base: position 408,150 of record VZSF01003241.1, on the reverse strand, counting down.
TACTCTCTCTGCTGTGTAATCACAAACCTAAAATTAAGTTGCTTAACACTTGAAAATAAAGGCCAAATCCCCATTCAGTCATTTGCTATTTAATACACTAACATTAACACTAATAAATCTGGTCAATATTAATGTGGATGTCATGACTACATCTCTGGGATTGCTATGGCAATCCAGCATTAATTAGAGTGGATGATTATTTAAAACTTTCTTTCAATGGTTCCAGTGAGTTACATATCAATTATAACCTTATTTATATTCAGCTACATATCCAGCTGTACTAAGGATAAATCATAAAATTTAATAGAAATGGATTCTAAGTTGTTGAAACTAAATTAAAATGGGCTAATTAGACAGTACTGCATATTGTTACCAATTATATATTCCACCATGGCTAAGAACAGCAAGCAATCTTCTGTCTGCAAAACTAGACTTTCATCTGTTTAAAAGTTCTTAAACAGAAAATTAGAAAGCAGATAGTGATCCCTGTGCTGCTGCTGCTGCAAAGACACTAACATGTACTTTCCCTCAGCCTACAAGGCTGCTGGTCCATCACAAAAGGCAAAGCTCACAATTCCTTGCCCCACAATTCCTGAACGCTATGAAAGTGAAAAGTGACTTCCACACTCACCGAAGGATGGGCTTCTATGTATCCATGGGCGCTTTTATCTGCAAGGAGCAAGGGGAAAATTAACCAGATGCTGTTATAGAACTGCCTGTTGTGGGGAATCCCACAGAACAAGTAAATCCAAACAGATAGCATTTTTCTTTCACAACATCCCTCCAGTAGCAAGTTATTTTACACAGCAAGCAAGACAACAGGACAATATACTAGGTTATTATTTTTCTACAGTTTCTTGCATCTATTTTTTGTCCTGTTTTGCCAGTAAATAAAATAAATAGAAACTTGGTCAAGAAAACGCAAATTGTTCTTTAACAGTCAATGCTTCTGTTCCGCCCAAGAGCTAAAGCAGATTTTTTTTTTTTTTAAATAAATTGCATGCATTGATTCTCTTTAGTTTGCTGAAACTGTTTCCCCATAAAAGCTTCTGCAAAATCCCCCTTAGACACGACAGTTCTATCCTGGCATAGCACAGTAAAGGCTCCTGAGTTCAGCACACAAGAACTGCTTTGAATTTTGCATTTCATCACAAAAATAATTGCTATTTTAGCAAACCTTAAGTGTCAGACAGTTAAGTCTTTTAATTACAGAATTTAAGAAAAAAGATGCTTTCCCTCAAAAGAAGAGAAACGTTAATAAATTCTGGAGGTAACTGCACAGTTTTTAGGAGGACTTCTAAGAAGCTCTCCCAGTCTGCATTTTGGATGTTGTATTGGTTTGGAAATTACTGGAAATTACAGACTCCACTACCACAGATTATCACGTGCAGGGAACTGAACAAAGGCAGGTTAAATTACAAATACTGTCCACACCCTGTTGGATAGAGACACCCCCTTATTAGCTGAAGCTGTTGATATGAGCTTTACCAAACTAATGTATCTTAACAGTATTTTTGTTTAAAAATCAACTCGGTTATTAAGGAATAACAAAAGAACATATCAATACAAAAGCCAGATATGCTGCACCTAGTAAAAACTTCTGCTTACATGCTAGATGTGTCACCAGCCAGAAAGTCTGGCAAAAAGAAAGAATGGGCCAAAGAAAAAAAAAAAGCCAACTGCAGCACAGACTTGTTCTCTCGTTTCTGCAAGGCTAAACTACAGTTTTGCAGACCGTACATAACCACGAGAAAAAATGACAACCCCATCACATTTGCAGGCTCTCGGGCAGTAATGCCTAAATCCTGAGTATCTTCCTGGAATGAGCATGCTACGGAGGTTGCTCTGGAGACTGACGCCTTCCTTCTGGTCCTCTGTGGCAACAGCCCTCTTCCATCACAATAGCGGCCGTTCCAGGTTTGCTTGTGAATTTACACCTGGCAACCTGATCTCCTCTACAGCTAACACATAAAATCCTTGAAAATTCTCCTCTATCACAAGAAATCCTCATAGCGCCTAAGCTATTGCTCCGAGGATCCAGGAATAACTCATAAAATGAACAGAAAAAGTATACCCCGGACCCCAATCTGAACGCTGTGAAGAAACAAAAGTAAACGTAACCTTTAGCCATAATGCTTCTGACTAAAACTGGTAATGACTGTTCCCTCTAGTATCTTATTTAGTTCTAAAAATAAGCAAAGAAAAGCCACAGTTCCAAAGACATTTAGGGGACAAAAGGAAAAATATAATTCATTCAGGAGTATTCCACAAAGCGGAATTTTTTAAGGTTGCTTCTTGACCACTTGAATGTTGAACTTCAGCCCGACTCACGCTGTGGCCTGACGCTCCCTTTTTTGCAGTGAGATGTCAACTTACCTCCCGACGTAAAGCTCATATATTTCTGGTTGTTAACTGTTTCTTTGGAATCATAAAATTTGAGAACATCTAGAACAGCTTGTGGGTTCTTCTTCTGCTCCAGTTTCGTTATGTTGGAGGTCTGTAGTAGCCTGGCCCACTGCTCTGGAATGCCCTGTAGGTGTTAAGTGGAAAGAACGCGGATTCAGAATATTTAATGGCTGCAGCCTCACAGATCTTTACCAAGATCCCATGCTACCTGTAAGATTACTTTCAGAAATTTTGATCGACACCTTACAATTAAAATTAGTAGCTTATACATTAGAGGCAATCATTTTCTTCTCTATCAAAATATAGAGCTAAAACCAGGATCCAACTTTAAAAAGAAAAGAAAGTTATGACTGTGATAGGAAAAAAAGTGCATGAAACTCATCTTTAAATCAACCCTGCTCTTCCATGGAATAATGATTTAAGGCTTAGCTTGTTTTCCTGGTGATTCAGTGCAGACATAACAAGACTATTCTGTATTTGTGGACAACAGAGTGTATTTTAGGAGTTTTACACTGGATTTTTAATGCTTAATAACGCAAACATATGCTGCTGAAATGATCACTGCTCTCTGATTAAAAGGTAAACCCCACTCCGATACAATTAATTTTCAGCATACCAGGCAACACTGCGGGGTTAAGAATCTGCATTTAAATTCTCAAAATCACATCACTGAGTTACTGTACCACTGCTGCTAAGGATGTCTCTTTTTCGAGCTCCTGTAGCTCTGCAGGTTCTCTACTGTAAATACACAGAAACCAGGGACTCGGGAAACAGGCTGAGAGTGCCAAAGCCTTGCGTGGATTCCCAGATATCTTACAAGTGAGGGTGGTGTTTGAAAATTGATCCAATCGCTGAAAGCTGCAGCTCTGCATTGAAATTATATTGATGAAAAATTGCTTTAAATATCCAGTATAATTTCCTAAATTTGAAAGCCTGTAGTTTTCCCCATTTACTGCACAGCCAACATCTACCAGTGAACTGTAAGGCTTACGGATGAAAAATTGCACCTGAAGTATATTTAAACTTAGCCTTGGTGCCACCCCAATCTAGGTAATCTTTAATACAGCTTCTTCCTAAGAAGTTCTCCACAAAATAATGCGTGACATGGGCCTCCAAAGTTTAGGATTAATGAAAAAAAAGTGGGATAAGCCAAGCAACAAATCTACTGCAAACACATCAACCTGCTGCTGCAGTGCTATGACATCTCAAAGAAGCATTTTGATGCAAGATTCTTTTGGGCCTGTGACGCACCTCTGGGAGCTTCCCTGTGCACATCTGTGAGCCATAGAGATCTGGCTGTAATGACGTAAATAAAGAAAGAAAAGAAAGTTAAAACAGAATGTGGGACAACTTAGAAGGTGGTAGGAGGAAACCGATGGGCCAAAATGGGGAAGTCCCATCTAAAATGGGAGTTAGGAGGTAGATACCAAACAGATCAGGTGGTGGACAGGCTACAGGAAGGCAGGCTTAGGAAAACAGAAAAATCACAACTGTTCCAAAGTTTGGAAGCATCATTCCCCCTCCTCTCTTTTTTTAAACCAGTTTTTCTGTCCCTCATAAAAATACATTACTGAGGATTAACAGCAAGTGACTGGAAAAATTATCTGCGACTTCTTTTTCTAGTTAAAAAATAAAAATAATAGAGAAAGAGCTGGGCTTTTGCTGTTTGCCTAGTTTTGAAAGCCAGGTTAGCATTTTTGAATGGCTCTATGCAAGTTTTTTTTTCCAGTGGTTCTCCAGCTCCAAGATCACAACTGGCCAGCGCACGAGTCAACAAAGTGCAGTGGAGAAAGCAGCTGGTCAAACTGAGATTTCACACTGGGAGGTTGTGTATTGTCATAACGCAAATAATCTATGCGTGTCTGACTGAAAATCGGGACAATTCTAAATAAATGCTTGATTTGACTAATAATGTGCAACTTCTGTGGATCTATAGCCACAACTTTCTCCCACTTGCTAAAGTCACAACTTTGAAACTTTAAAAGTTTGGCAAGTGACCACATTTTATTCTAGATTGGGGATCAGGAAACTCTTTCAAAAATGCGTGCCTTACAAAACGCGCTCCCCAAAGCCCTGCAAACCACACTTCTTCCTCCATTCAGAAAATGCAACTCTGTCTTCAAAAGAAATCAACATAAAACTCTAGCAGCATGCTCCCGCCCAACCAATTTTATTTGGAGCTTTAAAAGCCCTACTTCTTAGCAAATGTGGTTCCTCCAAGCACAGTGAAATGGAGATATAACATACGTTCATGAGCAACAACACAGCTTGGTGCTCAAGCCTGAAAGCCAAAACTCAGGAGCCCATGCAACTTGGATTTGAGATGCAACTAACAGCAATGAGGTAACGCAGCTGGGGGGTGACTGTCAAGGTGTCAGAAAATGGCCCAATGCATTGCACATAACCAGTAGAGCAGACACTATTGGCATGACAACTGTCATAACTCCAAACACACACCCTCCCAACCCGCATATTTGCACATTTATCAGACATTCCCATGGCACTTCCAAACTTTTCAAAGAGACAGACAGTGTGATCACTAGACAGCGGGAATATTTTCACATGACAGGGCTGGTGGTGGTCCCTTCGGCAGGACGTACTCACCACAGGACTACCCAGCTGATACACAGGTCGTATCCAGGTTGGGACAAATCAAACATGCCTAATGTAACACATAACACAATGCGTGCATCTGGGATTAGTTTGGAGATGACAGCTAGTTCTTAATGGTGCCAAAACTGCACCCTTGCTTTGACTGGCGTTTTCAAAGGTTAAAAGATATTAAAAAGAAATTGTGCTACAGCAATAAACCCGGACATAATTAGCCGTGCACAATCACTTTGTTCTACAGAAGGCCAGAACCTGTGCTGGTGGCATCTGACAAAACAAAACAAAAAATAAAATCTCTGATGCCAGACTGTTTTGACACACAGGATGATAATAACATTCAAACTGATCCAAACCGTGATCTCTGAAGCACTGCTAGAGAGTGCTTGTGCTTAAAACTGATGTGTGTTAACCTCTACATCCCTCCTTTTTGTTCCAGCTGGCAGGGACAAGAAACTAACTGGGATCCTCACCACCAGTCAGTCTACAACAGAACACAATTGTGACCCTTCGCGTTTGCATAGAGCCAGAAGGAAAAAGTCTGAAGCACAGGGTAGAAATAAAGGCAGAGGGCTGAAAGGAAGAACAAACATAGAATAAGAACAGCTGGACATTCAGTAGGGAGAGCAGTGAAACAAGGAAGGAAGGAAAGACAAGACAGACAGGAAGAAGGGATGCAAACAGAAAAGGAAAAAAACAAAAGCAGAAAGCAACAGAATATATAATATGATAATAAGATAGAGAAAATGGCACCGAAGATTAACCTGAACAAAAAAGTGACTACAGGGAGAAACAGACAGGAAGAAAAAGAAGACAGCCAGGACAGCGAGCAGGTAAACCACAATTTTAAAAGTTTTATGCTAAGTTTCTAATAAAAAATGGTCATATCTGGGCTTTTTTAAACGAGCATTTAATCAGGCCCTAGGATTTGGCACAGGATAAGTTTTGAAGTAAGATTTTATAAGTGACATCTATTTTAAAAAGACTAATTAACTAGTTCACATATTTTAAATATAGCTATATTTCTTAATTACTAAGGATAATTCAATTTCACCACTCCTTTGAAGACATGCTGTCATCAAATGTGTCTTTTTTCCTTCTATTGTTGTTATTACTATTGCTACTGCTACTATAACATACAGAGTTTCCAGCTTTCTGAAACATTTTTGAGAAACAAAAGTAGCAATCAAAGAAAAAAACAAGGAAGAAATCACATTTAGGGCTCCAGTTCTCAAAACTAGCCATCCTCTGTCGAGGCAAACGATTTGTCCCATCCTGTTTGGTGTATGCAGCCAGTCAGCACTAGCAGACTTCACAATTTGACGCACAGTGATAACACAGTCTGACCACTTAGCTCACAGGGTACTACTGATGGTACAGAAATTGACTAACGCTTCCGCTCACCTCCACCATTCAATCAAGTGCGAGCTTACCACCATCTTAGCGTTAAGGATTAATGGTTTCAGCACCTAACTAGTAGTAGTCTGAGAGAAAATGCTTTGAAGCCCCCTGCAGACTTCAAGGAGCTTCTATCAGACTCGTTTTTCCCAACACTTCATGGTGATGTAAGTAGTAAAAGCTGACTGCTATTTTAGTAATATATAAAGGCTAGAAACGTGTCTGATCACCTAGTCTGTGGACATATTTTGAAGGATATTAAATTAAAATGAATAGACTTCCACAACGCTGCCTCTTTCAGAGCGTCTCCAAGGGCTGTCTGCAGAGCAGCTGGACTTTGCACTTTGGGGCTGATTGTCTACAGCAAGATATACACTAGGCACAAGTCTGTAGGTTTTTTATACTTTTCCAGAGACACTGAATAACCAACCCCTGTAGCAGCTTGTGGGACTGATAAAAGCATACACCTACGTTCTTCCTAGTTTTCATTTTCCACAGACACTCCGCTGACAATCCTTGGAGAAAAAAAAGCAGCCTGAATCAGAACCCTCCAAATCCTAAGCCCAACAAATAAAAGTCTCTTTCTTCACAGCTTAGCTGCTGTCATCTGACGTTTCTGGCAACAGAAGTTTATTTTACCATCAAGAAACTAGAAGCTCTGGTAAACACAGAATACAGCGGTTACTTACTGTGAATTCTCCAGTGACGGCATCAAATCCTACATGAATGGTATGTTCGAAGTCGGAAGGAAGAGAGATCTCAGGACGTTCTTTCTCTTTCTTCTTGTTGGCTAGAGGCAAAACATTAACATGCACTTATTTAACGCACAGCTTTTCATTCAAAAGTTTTCACAATCAAGTGTGCTCAAAACAGTATTTTACAAGTGGAAAACAAATCAATTAACGTCCACCTTACTTGACAAAGAGACCCAAGGTACCACAACACCTTAACTGTCAACTCCTGTTTGGGAAGGTCTAGAAGGTGTTATTTCATTTGGGATTTCTTCCAACCAGTGTCACAGCTGCCAAAGCAAGCTGTTCATGAAGTAGCCTTCTTAGGCTATCTCTAACCTGTATGATTTCTGCTATCAGTTCTTTTTTTATCAAGTTTTCATATCTAGCAACTAACTCCTGTTTGACTTTGCTCTGTGGGTTCCTGCAGAAGTAAAGCACCCAGGACACACGAGTGCGTGCCTGTTTGCACGTGTGTCTTTCTCCAACACACTTTGAACATGTTGTCAAACTGAGCCAAATCAGAGAGAAGAGGTTTGTTTTAAGATAACCAGGTTTCTACAAGTTCTGCGAAAACAGGCAGCTCAGGAGAAGACAAAGATCCTATTCCTGCCTCCTCCGAGTCAAAGACTGAATCAGCAGCTCCATATTAGAAACCACAAAATCTGTAGAGCAACAAGATCCCATAAATGCCATTGGAAGAGCTTCATTTGATCTCTCAATTAACTAAGACATATAACCGTAAACCCCAGGCTTTATTATTCTCCAGGAATTACTTGTTTTCAAGTCGCTCCACCAGTATTCACAGTGTGGATTATCTTATTGAAGAAGAAAGACTTTCAAGTCAATCAATCTGCGTATTTCTCATCTCCCTCCCTCCCATTTTAACACCTTTTGAAAGTAACGTCCCTTGTGGTCATCCATCTCCTGTGCTTTTTACTCTTGACAAATCTCACTTCAGCCCAATTTTATTGACCCTGATAAAGGATGAGTGGAACAAAGGCTGAGAGAAGCTGCCTTCACTCTAATGCATCACGAATCCACGTTCAACAGAGATTTCCCTGAAAAATGGTGATGCTAATGCCAGTTCTGGATGACTCTCAAACACGCAGATAAACATAGCATAAACCCACGTTCAAACACCTATCCTGCTGGCAAGTACCTGAAATACTTGGCTTCCCTGGGGAACCAGCATGCTCCAAGACTAACTACTACATGGCTGAATAACACAGCACAGAGCTACCTGTAGGATCTTCTCTAGTGCCAGCGGTGTACCTGTAACAGCCGAGAGGGGAACTGCCACTCTGTCAAATACATTTGTCATTTCAGTGGAAAAATTACATGCTAATGATTGGAACAGAACAAATATTACAGTTCCCACTTGCAGTATGCAAGAGTTATTAATACAAACTCAGGAAATAAGACAAGCATAAAGCGCTCATGTAGAATACAAAAAAGTCACATCATCTCACATCTTTTAAAGAACGTGCTCTGCACCCCAGGATCCCACCTCTCCTCTGCTGCCCTTCCTATGTTTAATGTGTGTGTGGGTTACATATCCTCCTTGTGGACCCGAGCAGGCTTGCTCTATAGATCTGATGTGACATGACTTCACACTAGCAGTTGTGAGAAACCCAGAGATATACAAGAGGTTTATACTGTGCCTATCCCAGCCGGACTCTGCACCAGGATCCCTGAAGGCCAGTGCATCACCAGTCGCTCACGGTAACATGAAAATGCATACACGTGCCATAGCAACACGTCCGCAGAAGAGAAAGGAGCAGTTGCTCAGGTCCTGTCTTTGCCTTCCATATTCCCTCAGTGCAGTGCCAGTGCCAGCCATGCTACGCTCATCAAAAACAGGTGGATGAAGACAGTTTTGCATGTGCCTTATTTCAAAAGCAAGTGTCCCTTTCTACCAAAATCAACCAGGTTGGAGCTTTGTGAAATCTATTTTCTGGCACATCAGCCTGCTAACACAAAGCACTACTTGCTCATGGACTTTTAATTAAAATTTTTCTTCGGTGTTTTTGTACGATATTTGCCAGCTTCGTAAGTTTACCTACGGACATCATCCAAAGGCTGAACTCACAGCGTACCAGCACCCCTCCCAGCCTGGGTCTGTCTTTGCTCACAGATCGTAGCTCCTCCAGGCCCCTCCTGGCATATCATTCTTATTCTGCCTTACAGCCTCCTGTAGTTGGAAGATGCTCTGCTCTTCATAATTATAGTCTAGAATATTTTGGATGTTTCTAATCCTTTCTCTGCATTGTTGCATTTATTCTCATTAACTAATTAACTGTCACCTTTTGTCTGCACTTCACACCCCTACACAATGTTAACTGATGAATTATTTTCATTTCACATTCAGTAAAGATGGCAGCAATATATCAAATACAAATGCAAAGGCTTTTCCCCTTCTTTTATCTCTAAGATGATGTTGTTTAATTTTCAGGATAGATGCGGCCAGTTACAACATGTCATCTCCATTCAGCAGATATAACTTCTTATTAAACATAAAAAACCTGGCTTCCCCTACCTCACCATTTGCAAGCAAATGCAGTGAAAATTAGATTTAAAGGATCATCAAATTCAGTTCAAAGCAACAGTCAAATCTAGAATCGAAATAAGGCATTACAGACAAACGCTCCATCAAAAGCAGCACTTGTCCATTCTAGGCCTCTCCTGCCAGGGGAGCAAGCGGTCCAGCTCATTCCTCAAGACTTGTCTCATCTGCTTCACGGACCAGACTGCAGATATAACAGTTATGGTACAAATGCCGATAAACTATAAATTAAATATAGAATTAAACATCTCCTTGCAACACCCTTGCCCCTCCCCAGTCTAAAAACTTTGTTAGGTGTGCCCTGTGCCTCAAATCACTTGTGTTTCACACAAGCTGGCAAAATGATAGGAAAAAGCATGACTTCTTTGAAGCAATGGCTGCCTGGATTCAAGAGGTTTATGCTGGATGTTCCTATTTGATTTTCTTATAAATGCCCCTCACAACATGTTCCTGCTGCACAGCAGTTAGCCATGAGGGCCGCCCACACCACCTCAGCCACTGTTACAGACTAAAAGAGAACAAGGAAAGAGTGCTCAGTCTTCCAGTCTGCATCATCATCATCATTATTATTATTATTATTATGTTAAAAAAGCAGTTGTTTGGCAGCAAAGTGTGACTCAGCTAAGTGGCAGCTTTTCTCCAGAGAGGGTGGAAGGGTTTGACTTCATGCTTACGCCCTCCTGTTCGCTCACCTCCTCTTCATCTCACTCTGTTCTTTCCTCCATCCCCTCTCCATTCCACCGTCACTCACGCTGCCCCCTCCCATCCTCCTTCCTGCTCTGCTCCTCCTGTCCTACCCCAGCAGCCTTGTCCTATTCTTTCTCCTCCATTAATCTTAACCCCGCTGGGTTTTTCTCCTTCCCTCTTTTCTTGTTTTTCTGTACAGGAGGCAACCAGATGACTAAAGGTCAGTCTGCTCCCATCCGCAGCTAGGTCTAAAGCAGCTTCGACGGGAGTGATATCATTCACCCAGTAATCTTAGCACAGATGTACCTCCTCGGCTGAAAGGGGCATCTGAGCCGTGGTGGCCTGCTCCCCTCTCATTTCTTCAGGTCGCATGCTCTGCGGCGCCTTCGTGGAGCCACCACTTCCCACACAGTATTAATTTATTTCCTAGCACAGCAATTACAGGTGGTTTAGTGAAAGAAGAACAAGGTTGCATCAAACAAGAAGAACGCAAGTCATTTCCTTCTGATCTCAGTTCTCCTGAGGTAACAGCACTCTGCTGAAAGGGAACACTAACGCTGTGAACTCCACCGTGGCTCCCATCACCATCATTACCTCCGAGGAAGACAGGCCAATTTCACAGCTTCCACATGGGCTATGGGGGAACGGGTTCAGCTCCTTGTTCCACTCAGACTGCCCACGCGACACTGGAAATGTATTTTGGTTGTCTGCCTTGGCTTTCTGCCCCAGGCAATGGGGTACCCTTACCCCCGAGACGGGGGCGAGAGGAGCTATACCAAGGAACATAAGGAGGTCAGGTGCTATGGGAAGGAGCAGGACACTAATGCTTAAGTGACTTGTTTCAACGGTAGAAGCACAGAGGTGCCCCACAGAGTCATCAGTGTTTTGCCAAAATAAGGTTTTAAACACAGAAGTGCTCAAACCCAGCTAGAAACCCTACACTCCAACAGGGGAGTGACTGCAAAGATTCCTGGTTCCTGAGCACAGCAGTCCCGGCACACACCACTGCCTTGGAGAGAACGTGCCATAGCATATCCGTCCTCGCATCCCTCCTGTCTGATGAGCGAATGAAAGACAAGAAAGTTCCTGCGGGTTCAGGCAGAAACGCCCTGCCATGGTGTATTCTTCACGTTCTGTTTACTAGCACCAGTGGTGGACTATTAATATACATTTGTGATGCTGCAAAGCACTGCACTAGATGAGAGCAGGCATATTAATCACCTTCTGTTTTATAAGCAGGACTCTCAAAAATATGTCACACTGAGTCTGTGAAGCATGCACAGGCCAGCCGATACCCTGACCCACAAGCCAACCCCGAGATGAAACCACCTCAAGGGGCTTGGCCAGCGAAGCTAAACTTCCTCCATTTATTATTTCACCCAACAAAATCAAGCTATAAATCTTAGCTTACTTTCCCTCACAGTCACATTTAAAATGATGATACTCGTATGTTTCCTAAGACTGGTCTGACTGGTAGTTAATTACATCTATTTTTAATGTCACTGATCATTTCCAGGAGGGGTTGTTTCTGGATCTCCCTGTTTTCAGCACCTCCTGCTTAAGAAATGTTCCCTCGGAAAGAGATAATACCCTGCTGGCAGTCAGAGGAAGAAACGACCCAAGTCCTTCTAGGAATTAAACAAGCCAGGGGAGATTTTAATTTTGGGCTTTAAAATGAATCAATTGAAAATTAATTTTGTTCCCAGAAAGGGACGTTTTGGGAAGCACTCTGCAGAGCGAACTGGCCAGGTCTGCCTGAGGAATGGGTCCATCCAGTCACAGCCTTCACAAGAGAGAAGCCACCAGGACTGCCCCTGACTGAGGGGAGGAATGGGGCTGACATTGCGCCTTCTACTGCCTGTGAGGAGTTCTGTATGCCAGACTGCCTCCGGCTGCTCCACAGGACCTGTGGAACACACTCATGAATGGCACAGCTGAGCAGCACAGGTGAGCTGGAGCTCCGAGGAAATGACCACAGTTCCATAATTCCTTGGAGGAACAGCAATGCGCATCAAAGGCAGAATCCCTACGGAAATCCAGCTGGATTTTGTGCTGCTGATCACAACTGTTTGAGCCCAGCGTTTCAGCCAGCTTTCAGTCCACCTCACTGTCTGCTTATTTAGACTGTACTTTCAGTCTGTCTGTGAGGGTGCTACGGGAGGCTGTGTTGAACACCTTACAAAAGCAGAAACAACACCCGCTGCTCTCCCTTCACCACCAAGCCTGTCATCTCATGGCAGAAGGCTGTCAGTATGGTTCAGCATGAAGTCCCCTTCATAAATCTATGCTGACTATTCCCGATCACATTCTTATCCTTCATTTGTGTGAAAATGGTTTCCAGGAGGATTTGCTCCACCAGCTCCCCAGGGACCAAGGTGAGGCTGACTGGCCAGTAGTTCCCCGGATCCTCCTTCTTAAAGACAGAAGCGACATTTGCTTTTTTCTCAGCCATCAGGAACATCCCCTGGCCACCACAACCTTTCAATGGTAACAAAAAGTGGCCTTGCAGCGATACCAGCCAGCTCCGTCAGCACTTGTGGGTGCAGCCTGGCAGTCCCCATGGCATTCCAAAAAAAAAAAAAAAGATGACCCCTTCCCTTAGTGCTATAAATACACTAACTCAAAACACACTGCCGTCTGCAAAGGCATTTCAAAGAATGCAACTGAAATGCTGTTTCCTGCATGTTTAAAAGACTCTCTTGCTGTAACCACACCTAGCAGGTTTTAAATCAAGTCCAGGTTTTAAATCAAGTCATTCTGTGTCCACTCTCACTGCAAAAGTAACAAACAAGAAGAGCCTTGCTCTTGTTCCTGGAATTTAAGTGCATTAAAAAAACCCAAACCAACAAACTAAAAGTGTCAGGCATATTGCCTTCTCATTTCTGCAAATGTATTTTCAAAAGTACGCAACCTCATCTCTGTTTTTACTGCAAACGCAAAGCAAAATCCAAAGGAGAGGATTCCCCAGCTTAACTATAAAGTTATTCTTAAAAGGCAAGTTGCAGAATGTGCTCACGCTGCACGGGCTTTTCAAAGCCAAGAAAGGAACTGACTGAACACCTCCTCCTCTTTTGAAACATGCTACTAGAGTAATTGGAACAGAAGGCTTTGGAAGGACTTTACCATGTTCTGCAACAGGAACAGAAAGAAAACAGTGGCGGAAAGTAAACACAGCAACCAACAAGCAAGAGAAAACAGACAGCGGTGTAGCCACCCATTCGCACTGCTGATACTTTACTTTTATCCCCTCCTCCTGGGAAGATGGAGCGAAGCCTGGCTTTCTTGTTCTTCTCCTCAGGGGCCATGGGGAGCGGTTTGGAACTGTGGTTTAGCGCTGAAGAATCGCGATTGTTGCTGTTCATTCTCAACGGTGGGGCTGGAGGTTTCTCTTCAACATCCAGACTATCGGACATCTTCAGCAGCCCTCACAGCCTCCTGCGAAAGCAGAACAGAAATGCCTGTCAGGTAAGGATGCCAAGGTTGGTGTCCTGGGGAGGAAAGAGGGCAAGAAAAGCCTTCAGGTGGAAAAAGGAAGCCTCTCTATTAGAAGTTTGCTCTGAATAAGGGTACTGCTGGTTGCTATAAATAAATGCAGTGGCCAATTCCTAAAAATCGCTTTATTACCATTAAAATCCAGCTTTTTTTAATCCCCTTTTAACTTTATTTACAACCTTTTTCCTGTAGTTGTTTACAATCCAAATTTTCTTCTAAAAACCAGACTTCCAAAGCAAAATTTGAATGATTTACGGAAACTACCTTGTAACACAGCGAACCATTTTTATGCTGTAAGAAACAAGGTGCACATTGCAGAGACACGGACAGCAAGCGTTAACATCTCTGCTCCCTCCCTGCTCTGTGTTTGGAGAGAGTTTAGTCCTGGGAGTGCGGGGCTTCAAAAGGAATGATCTTGCCAAAGGAAATTCATTCGGAAGTACCAATTAAAAACTTTCCTGCACACAAAAATGAGCAATATGTTTGCTTCAAAAACAGCCAAAAACCTAAGCTGGAAAATTCCTCTTTCTGTCCTGCTACCACACAAGGGTGGTTTGTAGCAGAGCTTTGAGTAGCAGCACCATAAAGTCCCATGTAAGGCACATCAGCAAGGAGTGGACACCTACAGTCTTTTGTTGACCACTAAGAACAGGGGTATTGACCTAAGGAAAAAAAAATACCCAGAAGCCGTTACAAAAATTTCATAAGTTGGGAAAACACAGGACAGGTAAGACTTTTCAAATTCCTAATCTTTCTCGTGCATCTTAAATCTTAAAATTCAAGCCTGGATTAAGCAGCTGGTTTAACAAACAAGCAACACTTGGTAAAATGAACTGTTTTAAGACCTGAAAATAGAGTATGATTTCAGACAGATCAGATGTGATGTGGGCTATACTGCTTATTTTTAAAGGTTACAATTCTCCCGGCACCTTGCCTTCCAACCTCTCTGCAATCAGCGTGGCTCCTTTTATGGCAGGCACATGCAGACCACGGTGCGTGTGTTACGGGTCTCTCCTTGGGCTGATTCACAGATAACGCCGGTTATTGCAGTCATCAGCTACTCTCTTAAATTTAAAATGAAGCAACTCACATTTTTCAGCTGTGGCAGTCATCGTTTTTTCAGAGGTACCAGCCAAACACGGTGACTGTCGCTTACACAAAGAGGCCCTGAAGCTCAACTGGTAACAGCACTGCTGCTCTCGCTTTGCTCCCACACAGCGGCCACAGTTGAGGGGTTTCAGGGTTTTTTGGTTGGATTGTTGTGTAGGGGTTTTTTTTAAGACCTGAGGTTAAGGTTTTCAACAATTGCATTTCTTCTGATATAGCTGGAATCTTACCAGGATTTCCAGCTGATATATTAATAGGGGATAATCAAGTCCACATTGCCTTAGCTGACAGTAAGTTCCACGTAAAAACTAAACGGCCAACTGAAACATTTAGAGATGTTCACTCTAGACTGTTTTTCACGACATGGGCATTTTAGCCTTTAGTTACTATTTTCAAATTAAGGCGCATAAAATGATCACTTCTTTTTTTACTACTTGACTTACATTTTTAATTTCATTGATATGAGATCGCAAAATGCCTGATCTGAGATTCAAAGCCTCTGCCCAGTGACAAGAACAATAAAGGAAATACACCATCACATCTCTGTTTTGCACCAATCCCTGGGTCCACAAAGTGGGATTCCTGAACATCTGGATCCCTAAGGGATCCCCAGGGACCTGTCCCAGCGTCACACAGTTGAAAATCCCAGCAACAGCCGGTCCCAGCCCTCTCCCTACAGCACGATGCGGGGATCCTGGAGATCTCGATTCACAAACATGCACTGAAAGATGTTACTGACCCCAGCTGGTCACCTCCGTCAGGGGAGCAGTTTGTACCAGCACCCTTCCCAGCTCACTTCTTCAACTGGCTCCTGCTAAATTAGCAACCTGAGCTACCCTGGCATATTTTGCCTGCAGCACATGGGGGAGAGCTCAAATAATTGCTCTGCTGGTAGATCAATATGGTGCTCACCAGCCAAAGAGGATGTCTGCTCATAGGCTCAAGGTCTGTGGGAACTGCTAGACCCTCCTGCACCCTGGAGTTGCTCATCTCCACCAGGATACTGCACAGGTAATACCGAACCACAGGCGGCCACCGGCCAGGTGGTGTTCCCTACAGCTTTGCCTTCAGGCCTCCAAGGGTGGAAAAGATCACGCACTCTTAAGGACTGAAGTCACATATTGGAGGCAGCTGTCAGCCAGCAAGATGTGTTTGTCCTTTGGGACGCACCACCCGGGAAAGCGAACCGTGGTCCCCAGCATGTCCCCGGTCCCCACAAGGGGCTCTGCCGACCCAGCCCAGCTGTCCAGGGAGAGATCTGCTGGGAGAGCTGCTCTGGCGATGGAGGAACATGGCCCATCCTCCTATGGAAGCATGCAGGTAGGCAATAACGTGCTTTATGTCACCAAAGAACAGCTATAATTGTGCCCGGGCTTGGGCTGATCTAACCTTCAAGTACAGAGTAGCCTATTTACCTAGAGAACTAAATGCTTTGGTAGATTTAGGTCAAACAGTTAACATTATTAATCTTTGTGATTTCTATCCTGAAATGCAGAAGGTTTTCCAGTAATGAGAAAAAAAAAAAGCACCAGTGATGACAACTTCAGGAAGGTAACAGGGAGAACTACGTGTGCCGCGTGTGTTACGCCGGTGAAGGGAAAGCGCACGATGCCCAAGTATTCCTGCACAGGGAAGCAGGAGGGAGCTCCCAGCTTATGGAGCCCAACAGAGACTTCTGGACATGGCTCCTTGTCCCTCCAGCAGTTCCCACAGACTAAGAGTTTACGGCAACTTTTGTTTTGTCCTTAACACCCACAAATACTCCTCCAGTGCCAAAGATGGCCTTCACTCCCGGAGATGACCGGCGTGAGGTTGACCACGGGAGCACCAAGACACGTTTTCAGCTTGTTATCAGAAGCAAGACAGTTATCCCGCGGAGTCCATTATAGGGCACACAGCTTCAGCTGTCCCTCAGAATGGGACAACTGTATCTGTCACTGTATCTATTTGTAAACAATGCCAGTTTGCTGAAATAGGTCCTCCCATGGGATTTCATTCCACAAAGAATACTATTAACGGTTTCTGGCCCAATTTGCCTATGATGTAATTATTTCCAAGATTTTCAAAGGAACACTATATTTTGTTCAGAGCTGTTTCAGGCTCAGTTTCAAGAACTGTACAAAGCTCTTTTATTCACTTCTAAACCAGAAAAAAAAAGGGGGAAAAAAAAAAAAAGAGGGGGGAAGATAGCCTAAAAGGTTTAACAGTTGAAATTAACTTTCTAAAGCTGGTATAAATGAAAACTAAAGCAAACCACAAGGCAATACACACCAAGAGACTTACAATTTATGGTTTTCCTGATCAGAGCCCATCTGCTCTTCCATTCATTCTAATTTTGAGAATTTCCATGTACCACCACATCACGACAAAAGAACATTCATTATCACATAAGACTTCAGATTTTAAGTGGTTTGCACTGATTCATTCCAACCTTAACTTAGAGAAAACCCGTAAGGAACAGAGGGCCAATAAGATGTATTCAGCTCAGAAACTTCTCAGGTTTACACTGTAGAGAAGTGTCAACAGCACCATAGCCCAAGTTAAACTTTATCCTAGGGCCAGTTTTTCCTGCCGTAATAACAACTCCTTGGCTCTGCTCGTCTTGTTCTGCACAGGATGACCCCATCCCAAACTGTCTTCTGTCTACTGGAAATGATTATGACATATCCATGTAGTCAGTCAAACTCTGGTGTTCTCACTTTTCTTTTTTTAAAAGGTTTTGTTGTGGTTTTGTGTTTCGTTTGTTTTTGTGGGTTTGGGTTTTGGGTTTTTTTTGGGGGGGCTTTTTTGTTGGTTTGGTTTGTTTGGGGTTTTTTTGTTTTGGGTTTTTTTTTTTTTGTAATTAAAAGGTTGTTGGTAAGATTGGAAGGTCAAAAGAATGGACATGAGGAACCATTTCTTTAAGGAGAGGGTACTCAAACAGGCTTCCTAGAGAGGGGGTCGATGCCCCGAGCCTGTCAGTGTTTAAGAGGCATTTGGACAATGCCCTTAATAACTTTTGGTCAGTCCTGAATTTGTGAGGCAGTTGGACTAGATGATCATTGCAGGTCCCTTTCAACTGAAATAGTCTATTCTACTCTAAAAGTTAATTATCTCGATTTCTTACAAATGTGAGGTTCGCTGAGAATTTCATTCTTTGGAGATTAACTTTCAAAACAAAATGCTTTCACTGCCCTCATCATCTGACAAACCAGCAAGCACGCAAAGAAGCAGCCCAAGGAAACTCTTAGCAAAACAGTGCGTTCAGCCTCCTGATGACAAGATGGGGTTTGTACCCTTTTTTCCATGCCCAGAAATGATAACTACTGCCTCATTAAGAATCCTTAAGTAGCAGCAGCACTCCTGCCTCCCTAAAATTTCAGGGCAATTCCTGCCTCCCTAAAAATTCTCTCTGCTGCCTCATCCCCTTCACACACCTCTCGTTCATGCAGACACAAGTTCCTCCACTCAAAACACACATTGGGTTCATGAGTTTTTGCTATGCCTCCTGGCAGCTTCCCAGCCAACTCTGCTCCCTGTAATGCTGTCTCAGCTCAACATGCAAGGTGTTGATGATTGCATTCTTCCCTGAAGAGAAATGGTCACAAAACATCCATTTCTTAGGTGCGAGATGAATTCCCAAGTCTCTGGCTTCACGCTGACTTAAGTTTCTATGCAGTACTTCAAGAAGCACATAATCCACTGAAGACCTTTTCCCAGAGAAGCTGTTAAAAGCAAATCCCTCCACAAGACAAACCCCCCCCTCCAAGTCCCACCTGTATCAGAATTGCAAATTCCAGGAGAACAATGCTGAAGTAACATACTCCATGCCCAAAGGATCGCAAAATCCACAGGACTCTCATCGAAGGGTAGGGGACAGTTCCAGCGTCTCTAAGCCAATACTCCACAGGCCTCGCAAGCTCAGGGAGACAGCGTGGCATTGGTTTACACTCCCGTCACAGTTTTTAGACTCCTCCTGCAGCCCTTAGCGCTAGAGAGTAAATTTAAAAAAAAAAGCAGAACCGAGACTGCAGGATAATTCTGCAGGAGAGACAAGATCCCGGCAAACCCTGCACGCAGGTCTGCGAAACGCGGTGCCCCCTTCGGAGCTACACCTGTAGCCACCAGGGCATGTCACCGTCACCGTCCCACACCAGAGCCGTGGGAGCCACCCAGGCTGTCAGCGGGAACAGCGTTTGGAAGAGGCCAGCCTGCACTCACCAAGAGGATGGAGTGCACCAGCGCAGGATTCTCCTTATCTCAGTCCTCAAAGACGCCATTAGTGCAACCAAGGTGGTGCTGGTAACACCTTTAAAAGAAATTCACAAGATAATACCATGCCTGCAACAAAGGGGACAGACACCCAACAACTACCTACTTCCAGAGAAATCTCCCTTCAATGCCTATTGACTTTAAGGAAGCACTTGAAGAAACAGACTGTTGTACCAAAATACAATAGTGTATTCGAGTACGTTAGCTCAGGTTTCACGGCCAAGTGGCAAAAGCTGAAATTAAATTTTCAGGCCGATCAGTTGGTTCTACACAACTATTACAGGGTTACAGAAGACGATCCAACTTCCCTTCCCCTCCACCTTTTCCAATCACCGTTTTGTTTAGTGTAAAGACAAACATTGAGTTAAAATATACAGCACTCAGCTTCTCCATGACTCAATTGCCCCTTTGCAAAAGCCCGTCTTAAAGCGTATTTTTGCATCTAGCTCTTGCCAAGCTAGGGAGAGGAAGGAAGATATTTGAAGCACCCAAATATCTTCAAAACAACACACATAAAAAATTGGTTCAAGTTCAGAGCAGAATCTCATGCTGGGCCTTTATCTCTGTAAGCTCTTCACCCCTGCGTATCTGGGGAATACTGTTCGCAGCTAGACCTTGAATAGCCAGCTTAGGTTAGTCACGTTATTTCAAAGTCTGCAGCATTCAGACATGACTGGTTCCAATTAAACCTCACAAAGAGTATCCTGTTTGCAGAGACACTGGCGTTCATTTTCAAAGCCTCAGAGATACTATTGCAGCTCGTGATGCAGCAAAACAGTTTCTAAGATCCCTTGACTGAAAGGAGCCATGCCAATTTTCAGGCTGTAATTTTGCAAGCGTAACTTGAAGATGCGATGCTCGCTCTTTGTTTATAAATACACTTCCTCCAAAAAGAAATTTTATTACTTAGTTATATAGGCCAAATTCGGCTCCCAGGGATACTCATCCATTGCCCAGAAATCAAATGATGATGTAACTGAGAAGGATCCTCTCTAGATATTGAGTCCCAAGACACTCTGTTTGTTAAGTACTACCTGAAGGTATTTATACAGCACTTCCCAGCCCTGCTGCAGAAGAGCTGTATCTGCTTTTCTCCATCCCCATGTTTACTTGCAATTCTCCTAGAAGTTCATTTGAAAGAGCAGCCATTCAGTTGCACAGAATGGACACAGTCACGGTTTCACTACTTAGATGAGATGTTTACTGACTTCTCTGCAAAACTTGCAGTTAAAATACCATACTGACGCCTTTTTGACAGAAGAGGGCCATATTCACAGAAAGTTAAGGGTTGGAAGGGGCCTTTAGAGATCATCTGGTCCAATCCTCCTGCCAGAGCAGGTCCACCTCGAGCAGGTGGCACAGGACGGCATCCAGGCAGATTGGGAATGTCTCCAGAGTCGGAGACTTCACCACCTCTCTGGGCAGCCTGTGCCAGGGCTCTGCCACCCTCACAGGGAAGAAGTTTCTTCTCACATTCAGATGGAACTTCCTATATTCAATTTTATACCCGTTGCCCCTGTCCCATCACTGGGTACCACTGAAAAAAAGGCTGGCCCATATTCAGCATGAACTAAAGCAGACCCAGCTCTGCCTGGGCACTCTGGGTCCAGGCCAGGGGACCCAGGGCCCCCAGCGCAGCCTGTGCTCAGCTGCTCCCAGCCCAGGGTGCCCGCAGACGGGGAGGTGGGAGTGCGGGGCCGCTCCGCAGGCAGGGCAGACGCAACCAGGGTGCCTTTGGGAGGGAAGACGGCTTTTGGGACCTTCCCTACGTGCACATGTTGCAAACCCACCATTGCGCCCCTTCTTCATACAACCCTGAAAAAAGGCAGCATTCACACAAACTGCAGAAGGAATTATAACCCTAGAAACCATAACGCTTCACTTTCATACTGCCTTTCTTACAACTGTCTCAACGCACAATACAAACATTTGCCAATCAAGCCTCCCCATTCCCTTCACAGGCAGGTAAACATGTTCGGAGCTGAACAAATTATTCAAACTGAGTAATTCCTTTGATGAATGCACTCTCTGTTTCTGTTTGCAAACACCCTGTAAGCAGCTTACAATTTCCTCCAATATATTCATCTACTCAGGAGTTATCCTCTGAAACTTGCTACAAGTAACTTCTGGCCTCTGAACTAGCTGTTCATAAGCAGCTCCCTGTGTGGAGGGGATATTTTGAATTCAGGTTGGATCCAAGCAAAACTACCCGGGTCACAAGAACTGTCACAAACCGTTTGTTTTCCAAGATGGGACAAACACGCTTCTGTTAGGAATTGCAGCATTAAGAGTTTTACTAAGTGACTTATAAATAAGGGTTTAAAATTCACTCTTGACCACGCACTTGCAGCAATAGCGTCAGAAAATGAATACAGAAGGGATGTGACTGCAGTAGCTGTGAATTTAATGGTTTTGACTAAATATTTCTTCAAATTTAAATTACTATGTCCTTTGTCTGGACCTCAAGAGTCACCCATTAAATTCCGAAGAGCTGGGAACAGACTGAAGCGGTGGAGCTTGTCACAACTGATGAAACCAACCTGCAAATGCACTTTTTTCTCCCCTTCCTTCTTAATTTACATTTGACAGCATTTTTCAGCAAACGGCCTTGAAGGGTCTCTCCTCTTCAAACGCTCTGTCCACCTGCCTATTGACATTTCTTTCCACAACTCTTTCACCTCTTTCTCCACAAACGGCCAACTCAACCACAGGCACCCCTGTGCAAAACGCACCTGACTCCGCTCGCTGCATCCTTCGGTCCACCCGCTCCAAGCGCCTCTTCCCACCTGCTGGAAACTCGCTGCTGCTCCGCAGACTCCTGATACCCAGTACCTGCTCCCACTACAAAAGCTTCACGGCTCCTCACACCGCTTCACTTTTCCAAGTGCAACAAATGCTGGGACTTGCCCGGGTTTTAACAAAGCGCCTCTCACCTTCCCGCTCTGTACAAAGCCACAGCTCTTCAGGCAGTGGTCCCAAAAAGCAAAACATGGGATTACTTTTGCATCACTAAAGCCAGCGATGTTTAATGTTAGGTGTATACTTAAGGGCTGTGCTTATCCACTGCTTAATATACAAGATTACATGAATGAGGACAGAGGCTCCAGTGTAGCTGCGAGACACCATGAAAGAAAAACTGGCCAGAGTAAAGAGTCCCTCTCCACCCCACCGGGATGGGGCTGAGCCCTACAGCACACTCCTAGCCCAACATGTTTTCTTTGTGGGTGTTTTTTTACTCACATCAAAACAAAAGCAACCTGTTCAAACCGCGCTCACACTGGGATCCTGGCCACTCACTGAACCACTTGGGCTTTGGGATGGTTACATGACCTGGGAGGGGAAGAAGTGTGTGTACAGAGGGTGTGCGGCAGTGAAAAGACTTTCCACATGAAACCTCGTTCAGGCATTCAGTAATTAAACCTCCTAACAGCACAGCAAGGGAAGGAAGCGTACTCCTACGCGTTACATGAAGCGAGCACCTCGCAGCACCACAGCAGCAGAAGACAGCCTGCAAAGTGTCTGCAAAGCCACCTAACGCAGAGCCACGTAACAGAAACAAGCCCACGAAACGCGGGGAGGGGGAGCAGGGGTAGTCAATGCATGTCCAAAGCTTGCCTGCCAGGAAAGGCCCTGCGGTAACCCTATGCCAGGCAGCCTCTTGGTCATTATTATCTTCAAAACGTTGATGGTATATGGATTTTAAATCATTAAGAAGCACATTTAGGTAACTATTTTTTCATAGAAAAAGTGGCTTGACTTCACATGACAAAGGTACAGACACATCGTACACTGATGATGCAGAAAAGCTAGCTGGGTCACTAGGGCACTTCTGCCACCCAGAGAGAGCAAGCGGAGAGCTTCCATCCCTCTGGCTACCTCGGGAAGAGCCACCAGCATGGCCACCCACTCATACCCAGTCCCAGACAGCTACGTGGATATTTCTGTTACAGTTTTTTGAATCACCGTTTGAAACAAAAAGGTTGTGCTCTAAGCCACTGAATCTGGAGACATGCTTAAGAATCCCAGAGCAATGGACACTCCAGAAGGAGCTAAAAGAGGATAATGTGAAGGACACCAAACTGAGGCGGAAGCTCCCAGAACTATCTCCATAGGGACACAGTAATTTTTTTTTCTTTTTCCCTTTTTTTTCTTTTAATGCAATAGGAAACACTTCTCTGGGACTGATAAGAAATAACGAAGTAGTACCTAGAAAAGGCATTCATATGCAAGAGGAAAACACAAAAATCTTACCACTCCCTCTTCTGCTTTTTATTTACACAGCTGAAGGGCTCCACAAAGCAGAAAAATCAAGTGTACCTATCAAATACCCCACATTCCACAGGACTGCATCTCTTGACCTTGCCTACACATGAAAGCGTCTGTGTGAAATGAAGTATGGATTTAAGCCAGTGCAGACAGACTCAAATAATTCTCCATACAGACTTTATTATTCCTAGCTCAAAGCTTAAGCCTCAGGTTCACTTTTGTTCTCTAGGAGTCGTCAAACGTAAACCAAAAACAGCTACTTATTGGGGACATGAACATCACAAGTGCAGCAATAAAAAAAATTTGTTACCTTAACTTGGATTATAATAGCCAAGACAAACTGTCCGAGTTCTAATTTGAGTTTGCAACTTGAAGTCAATCCTGAAGCAGTGTCTAAGATCAGGTCTGAGAAGTCAGACCCTACTGCAAGCCACACATGGAGAGACAGTTAAAAGCAATCCAATTGCTGTGAATTCATGAGTTCTTTGAGTGTGGCAACAAAGCCTGCCCATGCCCTTTCCTTCTTGCATCCTGAAGGCGATTTAAATGCTTTCTAACTGACAATTAAACTGGACCGGTTGCTGACCCCAACTCAACTGAGGGGTGGTAATCCTTCAGCCACAGGAAGGCTCTGTACTCCATGTTGCTGGATTTTTTGCAGGTTCAAAGTTGACTTACTTAGTTGGCCAGACAACCCGAGTACAGGGTAAAAGGATCTATGCTCTTCAGACATTGTCTTTTTCCAGTACAAAAGAGCATTCATGCTGGGAAGCCTTATAGCAGCATCTCTGCAGTGGCTTAACCAAAGGGCTGTGACTGTATCAGCTCAGCTGGAGAAAGGCCAGGCCCCAAAGCAATCCCAAGAACCCAAAGCTGAGCTTGCTCCGTACAGCAACAGTTAGAGTGCAACAGCACCTGGACACCTGAAACATTGATCAGATCGGGTTTGAACAATACCCGTATTTCTATGACAGGGAGCACACTACCATCACACATGCCTGTGTAAAAAGTTCCTCTCTGGCTTCTTGTAGGCCCCCTTCAGATACTGGAAGGCGCTATAAGGTCTCCCTGGAGCCTTCTCTTCTCCAGGCTGAACAACCCCAACCCTTTCTGCAGGGACAGATACAAAGCTCCCTTATGCTGATACATCTGGAACCACGTAAGGGAGATGTCATCACTTCATTCTGGCAGGAAGACACCACTTTCTTCTGTCGACACAGCTTCAGGACATGCAGGTTGAACTGCCAGTTCTTCCACTGGCCTTGGACAGCTTGGCAGTCTCTTTAACCACGTTCTCCTACCTTTTTATCCTCTCTCACTTCTTGTGCCTCTCCAGTGCACATGCATTTGGCTGCAGGATTTGTTTCCAACTTACACATCCAGCACCACACAGCGGTCTGTGTCTGCTCTCCGCACAGCAGCACACACTCTCCCGCCAACCCCACCTTTGCACCATCTTAAAATGGACCTGGAGCACCCCGAGGCAGAGACCTGAGGTCTGTTCCACACAGTCTGCTCTGTCACAGCAGGGGAAAGGTTGACAGCACTACAAAACACCAGCACAGGAGCTTGAATTTGGCCACTCTCCTGCCGAGTTCTGATCCCCAGCTATATCCAGGCTAAAAACCCAGCGATCTGGGTTCCCCAGTCACAGGGTCTGGCAGATGTAAGCTTGCTCTCATCACTGTTCTCTCTCTTACCATGCAGACAATATCAAAGGAAGTCTCTTCTTGCTTGGACTTCCATAATAAAAGTTCTAGATATAAAAAAGTCATTGAGTTCATATTTTTTGGGCACCCTAAACTCCTACTGAACTCCAGCTGGTGCATTAAGACTGCTTTTAATAAACCACTTGGCATCTTGCCTATTATGTTTTTCATTTTGTTTACATTTTAAAAAAAAAAATCAAACAAGGTTTGGAAGAAGACAAAAGGACCAGTTTCCCTGCTCCTCATACTCTCTGCAGGTGTTGGTGCTTTCTCTGCTCTTCCACAGTTTATTCTCTGCTTGACATACTCACAGAAGACACGCCACGATAAACACGACCAGCTGAACCCACCCCAGCGTAGCACCATCCCAACCCACGCTAACAACGTTCACCAAAGAAATGGCCGTGGCTCCGTCCCCTGCGATGGTCCCCATGGGCAGACCAGGAGCTGGCGTTGCCTTGAGGGACACGTGTGCAGCTCTCCAGGAAGGCAGGAGGCTCCTCTCTTTGGAGGACAGACTGCGCCGAGTACAACCCCGCTCTCTGAAGCACTGGCCCATGCCCCACTAGAGACACGCAGGCCGAGCCAACCCCCACCACAC
This sequence comes from Chionis minor, assembly GCA_013398295.1. Taxonomy (NCBI): domain Eukaryota; kingdom Metazoa; phylum Chordata; class Aves; order Charadriiformes; family Chionidae; genus Chionis; species Chionis minor. Next base: position 382,329 of record VZSF01003241.1, on the reverse strand, counting down.
AACTCTGGAAGAGATGAGGCAGCAGCAATATAACGCCAGTAGTTGAAAATTCTAGGCAGTTGCCATTTTCTAGCACCTTCCACTCACCTTTTAGCTCATTTTCCCTCTGCAATCCTTAGTCTGCAAGCTGGGAAACTTGCAGCAGGAAACAGCACAAGACCCCTGTGACAGAAGAGAAGGATGAATCTGACATTTAAAAGAATTAACTCAAGGCCACCCCAGGATTGGCAGGCAAAGTTGGGAGGCGAACCCCACTCCAAGAAGGAAAAATAAAGAACAGGGAGTCCTCTGGATGTCTCCAGCTCTGCTACTGGGGCCGAAGACAAAGACCTCTAATCAGGAGAGCGTGGGATGGACTTCCAGCCTCCAAATGCCACAAGCAGAGACAGAGGCCAACACCCTGTGAGATTTGCTGTACCCATCTTCACAAGACATTATGATATGTTTGGAAGGACAGAGCTCCTGCCTCCAGGTAAGGAAAGGGCGAAGCCCAGGCTGCCACATGCCTTTTACCTGGGAGGTGGATGCGTTCCAGATTCTGCACCATCTCTTCAGGGCACTAGGGCAGGAAGGCATTCATACCCCCGTTTACTTCCTCAGGGACAACGTTTTGCCTTTTATTCTTTGCCAGGCCTTTTATTTACAGCCGACTAGCTTCATATATCTAATATTCACCTGCTACGTTAGTGATCTTATCGTGTGTAATGGCATATCTACCTTGGGGGTATTATGGATCTGGAGCAGTCAGAGGGGGAAATGGAGCAGTTGCTGCATGTGCTTATTTCCAGTTGCCAGCCAGACTCTGGCTTCAGAGCAGCAGAAAGGGAAGACCAGGAGAGCAAACGTACAAATGCTATTCTTAAATAGGTCAGGGGAGAAATGACATGTATATGCAGAAAGCAAAACAAGATACCCATGCTAAATCTGCTGTTTTCTCAGCTGCTACAACGGTCTGGTATTTTTAAACTGCTAAACCAGAGATTTAGCAATTACCGCCTCATTGCTCAAAAAAAATTAAAATAATCTTCTGCTCCTGAGTAGTGCTGCACTACTCCTTCTTGCCTGACTCCACATTAAAACAGGAAAACAGTTCACCATCCTCTTACCATCTACATGCAAAAATAAACGGGTTCAGGGAACTATTCACAACTCCTCTGCACTTGTCCATAGCTTCCTGCATAGTCTGAGAACACCCAGCCCAGCACAGGATGAGACAACCCGCCCAAAACGATGGCAGCATCCCAGTACGGACTTCCCAGCCTCAGTCACTGTAAGGGAGAGTCCTTGAGCCAGCAGGGACCGTTCCAGTTTTGGAAATGGTGCTGTGTCCGTGCTACAAATCCTAGTTAGAGCAACTGGTGGGTATCTCACACTTCAGGGTTCCATTCCCATTTCCTGCAAATTTTCACTAACCACTTAGCTTCTCCATATAACCGCAGGTGCCTTGTCTGAAGAACCTGGGAGACACAAATCTTTTGATATAAGCAGACAAGAGCCAAGCCATGCCTGTCCCCAAAACATCAGGGTGCCCCCATCTCTGAAGGTCTCTGTCCAGACTGCGCAGAGCCACCTGCACTTGGTCCTTTAAAGGGAAGCACCTCCATTGCTCAGTAGGCATTTCTAAAGCAGCCTGAGGTCCTAATGCAAATCCCTACAGAAGTACAAACTCCCAGAGCAGCAGACAACACTAACGCAATCTTGTATCGGGTCAAAGAAAGCACCAAAAATAAGGAACCGTCAAAAAGCACAGAAACAAGTAAACAAACAAAAAAGCAAGGGAAGAGGAAAGAGGACAACAACAGGACCCAAAATAGATTCCCTGTGCCAGGCACACATCAGATTTATGGCATAAAAGCTTTGCAAAGAAACTCGTTCTTAAAACAGCTCATCAACATGTACCCCGCTGCTGGCTGAAGCCTACTACTGTTTCACACCCCCCACTTTCTATTTACAACAACTTCAGGCCTTAAAAGAAAAACTGAAGTACATTAATTAAGGATTTTGAGGCACAAAATGACAGCTGCATTGTTATATACTCTATAAAAAGCAAAGCTGGCTCAGAACCGGGGAGGACAACAGAGAAGCAGTATGCAAGGACAGAAGTCATCCAAAAAAACCTGAATGATTCCTCTGCCTGTCTTTATCCTCCAGTCATTTCGACCAAGGGCCAAGGTTGGAGGTGCACTGCTCTCCCCAGGAGCACATCCACAGGTGGGCACCTGGGCAAGCAGCCTGGAGAGCCTGGGCACGGGCACCAAGATGGCCAGCAAGGATGCAGATCCAGCTGCACTGACACAGCACTGTCCCTGAGCAAACGCAGCCCATGGACACAGGACTGAGACAGACACCGCTCACGACCAGTCAACTTGGAGAGCAGACAGGAGATTGCTGTCCCCGTGTTTGCCTCATGTAGAGCTGCAGAGCCTTGCAATTCCCTTCCGGCAGCCTTCAACAGGCCTGTGCCCGGCTCCAGGTACTGCCAAACTCTGGCTGGCTTTTGAAAGACCATTTCCACACGTACACAGACAGCAGCAAACTGCTGCTCCTCCACTTGGCGAGCAGCAACTGCCACCTCAAATGGATACCTGGCTACAAGATGCCCATGTCCGCAGTGAGCAACATCGGCATAATCCTTCCCAGGCCCCACCCCAGGAGGAAGAGTGGAAGCTATGGGAAGATGAGATGATGGGATACGAGGGAGCTGGTAGCACACCCCCAGTTTCTGGGCTCACAGTACCCCTAGCTCCGTCTAGAAAACCAATGCCAGGAGATGGTCTTCCCCAGGGGACAGGAGCAGGGCTCTGCCTGTTGTTTTGTCTCCTTGCAGGACGTATTGAGAGGCAGAGTCCCGTGCCGAGGGTACGAGCATGGGACACCTGCCACAGACTTCACAAATGACCTCAGACAAGTCACCCACTGTCTTTGTGTGTCTGTTCTTGCTCTGCGAGGAACTCAGCTCTCTCCCTTCCTGTTAACGTAGATGGGAGGTTGCTTCTGTCTCACCAGATCTACCAGACTTTAAAGAACCTAATGAAGAGCCAGTTTAGTTTCAGAAACCTGACAGCAATCATGTCGTTAGCCAGCACACAGTACACACAATACACCTGGAGAGCAAGTCAAGAAGAGAAAGAGGCCCACAAAATACCTCCTAGGAACTGGAAAAAAACCTCAGGGAGTACCACGGGGGAGATCAACCCTCTGGAAATGCTGGATTGCTAGTAAAAAAAGTCAACAAAAGCAAGAACAGAGCCTGTACACTGATCTGTCCTTGAGGAGGAAAAGACACAAAAAATGGAGGTGAAACGATTTTTTAAGTGGCAAAAAACGACCAGAAATGAGCAAGACACTGTTGCCAAGGGCAGTGTCTAAAAAAAAAAAAACCACCGCCAAACAACAAAAACCAAACCAAGAACAGCTGATATATTGTCTGATCTCAGAAAAAATGAACCTGTCTGAAGGCACTACTGTTTAGGCAAAATCACGAAGCAGAGAAAAGAACGAATCCTTTGGTGACAGAGCTGTGTGTCACCGCACCGATGTGTAACTCCAGAGATACTAGAGGTCCCCTGGTGAAAGAGGTAACAGCCCGAGACACGCACCGGTGGGTTTCCAGGAGAGCCTGCTCTAGCGAAATGCCTCCAAACAGCACGGCCACCTGAACCATCCAGCGAGCGTGGACAAGAGTGACAGGCCCAGAGAGTGTTTGCACCGAGTAAGAATGAGGTTAAAGGAACCCAGGAAGCATGGAGAGACAGACTGCTGGAAAATACAGGCTTTATGGTCCAGAGCACAGTACAGAAAGATACGCAAAAAAAAAAAATTGCTCAGCTCAGAGGAACGGGGTAAACACATACAGGAAAACAGAATACCTTTATGACGCAGTTTCTCCAGAAAGTAAATAACAAGAGTGAATGCAGTAACTGAGAACACTCCTGTGAAAAGAAGGATCTCCGCAGTACCACCTCGGCAGATGAACAGACTCTCAATAGTCAGGCTCTGCAGAAGAAGCTGCCAGCCATTCTACAGCTATGTTTGCTGGTGTGCCATTAAATCAAAGACCAATTTGATTCCAGCTGGATTGTAGAGCCAGCTGCAATGATAAGAGGCCGTCTTAGACTGGAGAAATGCCACCAGACATTGAAAACGAACAAAAAAAAAAAAATGTTCTGAGGTCAGTGGGCAAATACAAGCTGTTGATAAAAAAAAACCTCACAAAACCAGAGACATTATCGCTCTAGCTTAACAGAAGCGGACAGACAGAACCATGCACTGCTTGGCAGCAGGACCATGCAAACATGAAATGATAAACATATTTGATAAAGAAATATTATCATTTTCTTCGAAACGTATGGCCCTAGAAGGCCTTAGAAGACAAGAGGCTTTGATTAAAAAACTAGAGCAGGAAAAAAAGACCACAGAACACACTAAACCAATTAAAAGCCACACTAACTAACAGATCACAAAGACTAGCCATGATCCTCACTGAATGAGCCCATTCCTAGGGAGGTTAATAATTCCCGGCCCTGCATTTATCCCTCAGGCCTTTAAAGAAATTCTTAGAGCAAAAGACATGATGAGCACCTTGCAGTGTACGGAGCTGGAGAAGCTCTGCAGACCCTGCACCGCCACTCTGAAGTCCAGGAACATCCGAGGCCATCAGCACACACTGCGGTGACAGGCAGAGCTAAGGGACCAAGAACCTCCATCCTAGAGCTCAAGAGTCCTCAGGAGCAGTGGGTGGGATCAGGGTCATCTCAGGGAGCCCGGCCGACAGTCCCACGCCAGCTGGAAGGGCTGCTCATCAGCCTGCTGTCTCCATAAGTGGGGCAAGGCTGGAGGCAGTCACGGCCAGGAGCTGGGAACACAGGTAGCACAGCCCCGGCTGCCGAGCTACAGACCTAGATCAATCCTTATCTCTTGAGCCACTCAAAGAAGCTGGTGTACAAGAAGTTGCTCTGCTACTAGCATGATTTTGTCCGCTCCTCCCTAATTTACAGCCTTAGGCAGATGCCTGCCTTTCCCTGCCCAGTCCTGAGGTCCCAAAGTCCTACATGGGAGCTCAGAGCAACATCAACTAGCCTCAGGAGCAAACCTAAGAACAGCAAGTATGGGAAGCCAGTGACCCATCCCATTTGCCAGCTGATGCCTAACAGGTCACAAAGCACATTTGCTCAGACAGAAAAGGAGCCACCAGCTACAGTCCCTGGAACGTGTCATTTCCATCACACCTTGCTAGTCACCAGTCAGCAGAAAGGACCATGGAAACAAGCCCACGGAGTACATCCAAGGGAAATTGCGCATGTTCTTCAGAGAGCACCAGTGTACAGCACTTCCCAGTTGGTCACTAATGACAGCAAACACTCGCAGAAAGGGAAACTACAGAATGCAACATGCATGTCTCAGAGGAAGAGCAGACAACAGATTATCACACCAAATTATTACCTAACTCTAATGGGAGACTCCAAGTGATTTCAGAGCGCTGCAGACAGTAATGCAACACCGGCTCCTTGATGGGCCAGATCACAAGAGAAAAATACTACCTTCTCTTTGCAAGACTACATGTCACGATACGCCCGCCAGCAACGTCCTTGGAACTTCTGCTGGTAACATGCACCATGGCCAACCATCCTCATTAGAGTGCCACTGTGCCAGGTGAAACAAGTTACAGCAACCAAAAACATCTGCTTACGCCCCAATCTTTGCTAGCGCTGCTTGGCAGCTCAGAGATGCACCCCACCAGTGAGACAAACAGACCTGGGCTAGGAGAAAGCTACAGTGGAAAACTAGCCAAGGATCTACTAGCATAAGCGTTCAGGGCTTTTTTCTCCCCTGGTGGTAAACTTCAGAGGGAAACCTAAGAGCACCCTCTACAAAAAGGCAGTGACCACCCGTCCCATTTGTCTAGTCTCTATACCTGAACGAAAGCATCCTCCCACTTCTAAGAGACAAGGGTTCTTCTGCAAAATCAATCATTTCTTGCAGCTCAAACAGCTCTTATTTGCCATCAGAAACAAAATAAGACAACAAAACCTTCCTCTATCAGAAAAGAGAAAATATTTACCTTGCATTAAGTAAATTTTTCCCAAGGTGCAGACACAACTGTAAACAGGAGGAAATGTTAAGAAGAAAAGAGATGGTAGAAGCTGTTTACAACTACACACCTCAAAGCCAGAAGGGATATGAAACTGGATCTCTTCTCTTCAGGAGTAAAGAAAATTGTCACAAAGAACCACAAATTATTTATTAAAGAGAGTATGATACCATGAGGAAACAAAACAAAACCTGAAATAATCTAGATGCAGACATTTCTATCGAGAGAAACCAGATAACAGTACAGGGAGGACAGCTCTTCCCTCTATTATCTTTAATTCAATTCTGCTTATCAGCATCATCATTACAGCTAAAAGTGCAAAGACTTTAACACATTTAGAGTCTCATTCAATTCCCACTGAAGTCACCAAATAGACTCCATAATGCTGTATCAGGTTTCTATGAGCCCTTCCAATCTGAGGAGCTCAACACCCCTTTAAGAACTAAATGAATTCAGCTTCCTTGCCTTTGTGAGGAAAATGCCCTGGCCGTTTGCCCTCTCTCTGACTCGGACACACTTGGCCCAGTCCTGCAAAGGACTAAGTTCCCTCTGCTCCCACTGAAGTCAAGGGCATCTCTAAGGCTCAGCGTGCCAAAACCCAGGCTGCCTGCCACACACAGGGGCCGAACGCCAAGACGCCAGCTAGTAAGCGCACAAACCCTGGGAAGAAAGAAAGCATGAAGGCAAAGCCCGTGGCTCAGAATGGGCGGCCCAGTATCATTTTCTGTGCATGCCAGGGACGCGAAACTCCTGCTGTATTAGTAGTACACGCTTCTCCGTTTCATCCTGGGACCTGCGAGTCTAATTGGGGCCAACGCAGAATGGTGTGCACACTTGAATGAGCCTCCACTGGAGAATGTGGGCCATCACATCATGGTTTATTGCTCTTTCACTGTCTTTTCAGATTCAATTCAGCCTGCAACAGCTCCTAAATAAATGCAATACTTTACAGTTCTTGTTCCTGTATTATTTTTTGTGTTTTAAAATATTTTTCTTCCATTATCTAGAAAATATTTATACAGAATGATAACATTTTGTGCATCTGAAGAGTTATTTCTCTCAGGTTTACAAAGCCATTCACCAGCTACAATTAATTAAACCCCTTGACACCATATAGGTAAATTTCAGTAACACCCAACCTGATAATCTCAAAGCACTTCTGGAGCAATCTGTGAGTCCTTATTAGACAAATCACACACTTGTCTGCAGAGCCAGGGCCAGAATCCCGGGCTTGCCGCTGCCAAAAGTCTCAGCCTTTCAGCCTAAATGCGAGAAAGCACTAAAGCCAGACACTGCAGCCTGTGCACCGCACAGCCTGTGCCAGACAAAGCTCACCCTGGGCATCAGAAGCTGAACAGAGCTTACCTGAGCTAGCCAGAACGCAGGCACCAGTCTGCAAAGAGCTTACAAATTAGGAAATCAATGCACCAAGATTAAATTACCACTCCAAATTACCCTAATAAATCTATGGATGTGAAAATGAGATAAATTAACAAACATGCCACCACCTGTCCCTGATATACAGCACAAGAGCCCAAACTCCTTCTCTTGCTGTCTAGCATCACCACTAGCAGTTGTGAGCCTTCCCGCTGAGAAATACAACCAGAGTTCCTAGGTTCTGCCCCCTGTACACACAGCATCTAATATATCAAATCTATATTCCGAATTAAATTGCACACAGCATCTCCTGTGCTCCAGAGAACAGCAATCACTGCCAGCTGAAGACAATGGCAGCAAAATAATTTTTTGCCCTAGTGTACTGCTGCAGTTGTTAGCTATCCACCCCAGAATAGCCCCGTTCAGATAAAAATCCACAGAAAGTCAGCTTTATCATCCCTCTACCCTGAGCCATCAGGTGGTTTGCAGCACTAAGTCTCACCTGCCACACAGTCGTCTTGTCCTTGTTAAGGTGCGTATCCTCTGCGTACCCTCTACTATGTTTACCTCGATATTTTGACATTCAAACACTTGCCTACAGCTATCGCATCACTTACGGAATACTCTTCTGCCAGATGCACTGACCACATCCCCTCCACATGTTCACAGCCTCTGATCCCCTTCGGCTACATCACTTAATGGCTGATTTCTTTCAAAAAAAAATGATTAATTCTGCTATTGGCATCCCCATAATTTTTGCTGTTCTCAAGGGGAGCTAAGGTCTTAAAAATACAGCCTTTGATATCTGAATCAAATACAAAAATCAGAAGGGCTTTTCCCATCCTGCCTCCCTGTGCAGGAGCACAAGGGGAAGCACCAGGAATCTGCTGTTCTCTTCTGCTCTGTAACTGACTTATCATGGGGACTCCGGCCAATTGCATAATTACAATGTGCCTCAATTCCCTCGTTTTTCAGCAGCTACAATTATGCTGTAACAAATCCCTGGTCACCTGGGATTGATCCTGTACTTAGGATTCTGCCTCCCCGCAGGCATGTCGCAATCCGCCAGGCACAGGCCGTGCTCCTGGGAGAGCCAAGGTCTCCGACTGGCACTGGTCATGAATTTTTCAGCAAGTTACATGTCAGTGGCTTGAAAGAGAATCTTTTCACGGGAATATGCCACTGTTCTGGAAGGCTTCATCAGAAGGATGGATAAAACAGAGAGGGAACAGCATTTCCGTTCCCTTAGCGAGCAGCTGAAGAAAGTGCGGACTGGGGGCTGTTAACAGGACTGGGAAACCCAGGTCCAACACAGGCACCAGCCTGTCACCTATCCTGGCAGGGGATCCAGATTCCCCAGAAGCAGTTTTTCTACTCCTTTGTGAAAACTTCTTAAGAGCATTTCTTCTACTCCCACTCTTTTCTGAAAAAGCTTTAAAAGGTCTTAGTGCCAGGGAGCTACAGAAAAGAAAACCAGTTCCTACCTGGCCCTAGGACAGGGAAAGAGCTCAGGTTCCACCTACCTGTGAGCAGAGCTGTGTACACACAGGGACCAGGGTACCACGAGCTGAGCTCTCAAGAGTCCAAGGATGTTCGAGTCTCCATTCAACCTCCCTCCAACAGAGAACCACACTGCTGGCCACCTCCCAGGAATTCTGTGCAAATTACTAATTAGTTAACGGATGGGGAGTGCTTGGAGAAGGCAGAAGGTGAGGTATTGCTGTCACTTCCCATTATTATCGTGGCTTTCTGACACACATGCCACAGGCAACTTGGATCTGTCCTTCCTACGAATCTGTGATGCCGAACTCAACACAAATCAGTTCTTCCAAGCACAGCACGTGAGTTACAACCAGCGAGTGATGATCTTGGCCTAGAACCTTCCCAGAGAGCTCTGGAGATGGAGGGCACAGGGCCACATACTCTTAACATGCAAATGGAGCTGTGTGACATCGCTCTGCCCCATGAGACCATTTGAAGAAGCCCTTCTGCCAAAAGCTACTGTTCACCCTGAGATGCTGGCAGAAGAGAAGATGTATCTGTACTAAACCATTTGTATGTAGCACCTGCTGACTTAGCCCAAAGTGCCGCTGATGGGACTTGGGCTAACTTTCCAACTCCACAGGGACACAGGCTGAGGCGCACGTTCTTGCAGCTTGGCTTTAAGAAGGTAACTCCCACCAGAGGGGAAGAGAAGACCACCAGGACTTGGATCTACTGGAACTCATCAGCCTTCCCTTCAGCTTCTTCACCCAAATGGACAACACAGAAGTCACTGGCCAGACTCTCCTTAGAAAATTATTTGTTGCCATCTAAACTTCAATGCCAACACATTTAAAGCAGGCCTAATTCTCTGAGCAGCCAGTATAACTTAATTTGACAATCCAACTGCACAAAATAAATAGAAACAAAGGCTGGAATTTGCACAAGCACGTTTACACTGGGTATCCACACCACTCGAAGCAGGTGATTTGTAACTGAATGAGTTAAGCTGCTGCCACTTTTCTGACAAGCCCAGAATTTCCTTCTCCCAGACCAACAGGATGGATTACCCTCTTTGTATGTCAGAAGACCAAAGAAGCATCCGCTCTGCAGCCAAAGCTGTGCTTGCAGTTCTTAAAGACGCACCCAAGTTCACCTTTCCTGCGTGCACATCAGCATGGGACGCAGCCCCCTCCCAGCAGCAAGTGCCTCGGTGAGTGGCTGTCCCACACCGACTTCCATGGACAAGCGAGAGGGGAGACATCCTCCCCACTAGCTGCAGCATCACCTTATGCCCTAGAAGGGAACACTGCAGTTGGGCTGGTCCCCCAGGAATTACACACCTCTACTCTTTACCTGTCTACCCTCCGTGAGAAAACTGCTTTGATAACTTGCTGGCAACAGCTGTCAAAAATCCAATTTATGTGCATGCAAGTGCTGTATGTGCACACATCAGAAATGACTGTTTATTATCTAGCGATCTCACTGATCTCCTTTTTACCAAACTCTGTGGATATAAGGTGACATGGTATTAAAAGGACTCGGCCAGATTATCAGTGCAGGCAGTGTGCAACACCTCCATTTCTAGGGGCGCAATGGCCTCCAATTTCAGATAATGCACCTTCCCCATGGCTTTGGCAAAATACGCATTCATGTTGCAGAACATCAAGAGACAGAGAGGCAATAAATTCCCCTCTCCATCCTTCCTTCCAAGAGATAAATGACCTGGCAAGTTGAGTGATAAAGCAGCAAAATAATTATACGTCATTAAGCTGCAACTAATCCTGGTAGAGAATGGATAAAGGCCTGCTGATCAGAAGTGCTATCAAGGAAAATCTAAGATGAGGCATTAAGGCATGCATTGAAAAAAAGAATCCATTCCGTGCTGCTCCTAGAGATATTTAGCTCTATTTCAAGCCACCACCTCTTGTTTTACTCGGCATGAGCACTTTTCGCCATGAAGAATTTTTTCTTGTCTCAAGGATTTTATGAAGGAGACAATAAATGGCATCTGCCAGTGAAACAGAGAGCCTCCACATTCTCTTTAGCAAAACAAAGCTCATCTCAATCTTCATTCAGAAAGAAATGCCAGCATGATGAGAAAACACTACCAGACCTCACAGCCCATTTACTCCTCGTACAATGCCTCCCCCTGAATCCGTACCATTCCTCCATTGACTCCCTGGACTTCCTTGAAACAAAATTCCTGTGCTGAACATCTTATCCATAAGGTTCTCGCCAACCACAAGCAAAACTTCACTCATTTACTTTCAAAGAATATGGTGGGATTCATTAACGCAGCAGAGAAATTACTGCCTGTTTCAGGTGCGCGCAGAAGGCAGTGCCCAGCTCCCAGGAGAACCCAGCTCTGGTTCCACATGTCTCACCATCCATTGTGGAGAGCAAAAACTTCTACCCACCTGCCGAGCAGCAGTTACTTAGACTTGTCGAGCACATATTCTCGCAGATTACCTCTGGGGCCTGGACAAAGTTAACACCTTCAATATCAAGAACCCAACTATATGACTGAAACAGCCACCGGTGCTTCTGCAGCCTCCAGGTCCTGGCCTCTCCATGGAGATCACCACAGCAGGGGTTAAACAGTGGTTCTGGTATTTGCAATGGAAAAACTGGGAGCTGCTGAAGGTTCTGGGCCTGCATTCCTTTAAATCAGAAGCAGGATTCATATCAGATAACACAAATCTATGATGACCCGTGAGCTGAAATGGGATGTTCCTCTGCCCCTGTGCCTTCGAGTACTTCCACGGATTTCTATGACAAAGGAGTTTGAGGAAGAAAAGCATAAACCCAGTTTGGCATAATCTGTCTTCTGATCCCACACAACACTTAACACGTGGCCAGTACGTGACCGGCCACCACGGCAGATTCCTGTGCCAGTTTTCCAGGCTTGTACCATTCCCAGCTCAGCAAAGTTTCACAACGGTTGAACGCTGGGGCCTTTATCAGAAGGTGAGTGTTCAGTGTTACCAACAGAACTCAATCATGATTGTCCAGGTAGACGATTATACTCTTTTAGCAATTATCATCAGCACTAACATAACTTTGGCTGCTGCAAACTGTAAGACTGCCTCGATCTGATTCCCATTCAGGGACATTATATCATAAAGTGCAACATATGATCCCAGTCTGACAAGTTGATGCTGCAGAGTGTGTAAACGAAGATGAATCACTTCCTAATTCTTTGCAGAAGGTTTGTTTGCCCTCAAAGAAACAAGTTTCCATTCTTCTAACGGCCACTTGGACAGCAGAACTGTCTGTTCTCTTCCCTGTCTGTAAGGAGGCACCTCCAGAGTAGAAGCCCTTTTCTCAGTGACTGGCCTACACCTGCAGCCATCTGCAAAATGCCAAGAACTCTGTTTGAGAAAGGAAAACTTGTGAGAGAGGAAGGACTTTGAAAGGGAGCTATAGAAAGGATGAACGCGTGCTGGAGAACAGCAGAAATCTTGAGACCATGTTCCTATTGCAGACACTATTCAGCTGTCACATCAAGATGAGAATTGATGCAGTTATTAAACGCAGCTATTTTATAAACCTCAGTTCTATGAATTAAATGAAAACTTTAGGTCAGACCACTTAACTGGAGGCAGGATTTGACCAAAGACCATTATTTTGTAGAAGTACTGGCCTCTGGGAGAGCAGGTGTGTCACGAAACCCCTAGTGAGATAGTTAACGCAGACTAAGAGAACAGTACTGACAGATTATTTTTTGCTGAAAGCAATCTCAGCACTGAGCTCTGACACAGGTTTGAAAATCCATGTAGATCTCAGAAGCCTGACAGCAAAACAACTTAACATGTAGCAAAACGCACATCCTCTATACATAAGACTTACCTGGGATGCTGCCTGGAGTTTGTTTGTTTTCCCCTGCTCTCTCAATTCTAACCTGTTTATATTTCCAGGAATTAAAGCTAGAGGGCAGAGTGATGAGATTTTTCCAACATCACAGGAAAAAATACAGGAAAACTGGTTTCCCCCAAACTATAAGGCCAGAGTTGCAATTGCATTTTCACTTGTTTCACCAGACCCATAAAACACCACTTGTGCTGAACGGGTGGAGGGCGGAGATGTCAAGTTTCAAGTATTGCCCGAATTGAACAAGAGCATCATTTGTTGGTAACTACTTCACAGTTAAATGGCTCGAAATGGGTGAGTCCCTCAAGTGGAGGGGTATCAGCTTTCTGGAATGACAACAGTACAACCCCAATGAGGTAATAATTCAGGTCCTACCTTCCGCCTTCAGCGTGTAAGGCACATTATAAAGAAATGCAGCTCCACAGGCTGTGGGATCCTGGGTACCAGAAATTCTGCTCAGTGCAGTCTCAGGCAAAGCACGAGGAAGGGAAAGCCCAGGAGGACAGTCTCCAAGATGTAGTTCCAGCATCCACAGCTGGCCTAAATTTTACTCCACGCCAGGAAGCAGCTCCTTTCTCACAGATGGCTGCTGTTAGCGAGCGCTGACACCCACCACGTAGCAAGTGGGCATGCAATATTAATAGCATCAATGAGAAAATTATGAGCCCACATCAAAGCACTGGAAGTTGTTTTCATGACATTTGGCTTCAAAACTAAGTGCAAAGGGAAAGGTATTACACTCCACTAAGCATGTTTAGAGGACTTTCTTTTTAAGATGTGATTCTGCAGTTTTCAAACACACACACATGTGCAGAATGACCCCTTAAGGACGGGGGAAGGCTGCTGTCAGCTATAACTCAGCAGATCACAACCTACACGAAGAAATAAAAATCAATGCTGCTCTGAAATTTAGCCTGGTAGAAAAGTCAGGGCTATCATAACTAATGGCTGAGAAGTTCTGCTGTGACCATGTTTTTCCTACAACGCGGTCATCCCCTTGGAATCTGGGTCCAAGGATTCTGCCAGAAGCAAACCAATAATGCAAATGAAGTAGTACAAACCCATTTCCTAGAATTTTTCTAGTAAGAGGCAATGATAAAAGAGCATGATGAATTAATCTAACTTAGAAATCTCCCCTCCTCCATTAAAACACTGTGACATTGGACACAGAGCCTTTTCTCATCACCAGAGGCAGCACAGCTGAAACATGGATGAAGACGCTGTCAACAATGCAATCTCTACGAGAAGATTCTTGGGTTTTGTGATATAATAAATTAGGGAGAAGTACAAAGCATAGGACTATTATCAAGAGGATACAGTGGTTGTTACTGCTGTTCCCTTTTGACCGGAACAGGGACTGCTCAGCCACGACTAAGTCTCCACAGACAGGCACAGCCCAATCTGAGCTTCTCTGCTTGCACTCCAAGCAACTTGATGCACGTGTCTGCTTTGATAGCTGTAACGGCACGTGAGCGCAGAGCTGTACCCACGCCAGCACACCCTGCAAGGTGTCCATCATAGTCCTGTCCTGCTGACAGCTACGGGAGTCTGTCACTTCCAGCCTGGAGGACACGTGCTCTATCGCTGCAACGCTCTGAGCAGCTATAAAGTACGGCACGACGGTAACAGCGAAGTCTTCATGTGATTCCAGATGAGTTTCTTTGATAGCTCTGCCACTTTAACATCCACCCACAGTAAGGGCCTGACATCTTTTTAAGTAGTTTGTTGAGACACTACAACCTGATGACTCAACTTAGTTATTTGTCTTAATCTGCAACAGAACTCGGAGCTGCACAGTAAAATACGACAGCCTATTTTCTCTCAGAGCAGGTGAAAGATGGAATTAACCACGAATACACCTGCTCTGCTTTCCCTGCTGAGACAACTGGTTTCATTTTGAACCAAACCCTGCCTATCTTCTGCTTATTATTTGAGCAAAATAGACAGGATCAAAACCAATCCCATCTTGCACATGTGCAGCCTCCCTGACTTCACTGGCGCTCAGGCCAGACAGTTTGAAATTACATCACTGGCATCTCGATGCAGCTTAGATGGCATCACCTCAGGTTACATAGGAAGACGGGACTGGGAGAGACCTGCCAGGTCACTAAGTACAGTCCCTGCTGTCCAGGCAACCACGTCACCTAATCCCTTTATAAATGAATCAAAAATAGTTATGAACCATACTTCATCGGGCACACCCCAGGCTGGCCATGAATGATATACTGTGGTGTAAACAGACTGGAGAAAAAGTACACAGACACATCCAAGACAAATTAGAAACTGCAGCAAGCAGGGAGAGAACTTAGTCTAATGGCCAGGCAAGGGGACAGGCAGCAAGACGTCTGGGTCCTGCTGCCAAGTCCCATGCTGACCCACCCCACCCACAGTGGCGTTGCTCCATCCCTCAGGTTCCTCTGGGCTGAGACCAAGATAATGATGTTGTCCTTCCTTTGTAGATTGCTTTTAGCTGTACAGACAAAAAGAGGGATACAAGAACTAACTATTTTTATCCACTCAATCTTCCCAGCATGTTTTTAAAGCACATTTTAAAGCCCTCCTTTGCAATTCAGTCTGTGGATAATTTGCTACCTGCATCTCCGTAAAGTTTAACCTGTCAGAGCCTGGCAAAGGTGTAATTTCATCCTCAGGCTCTTCTGACTTGAGACTCTGGAGCTTCTCTTTGTGGATAAAGTATCAAAGCAATAGCTCTGTGAGACAACAGCCCTTTGCATCTGACAACCCATGCATTATTCTCTCTAAACATAGTTTAACAGGCCAGAATCAAAACTTTTGCTCTCCCCTCATTTCTCCTCCCCCCATGCACACTTTAAGAAAGAACAAACACAGATAAGAGCGTAGACAGAGAGGATGGTTTATCCCACAGGCAGAGGATTACTGCATCATGATGCAATGACCTTGTTCACAAAAGAAAAAGGTTACTTACATGACAGCATGAGCTGTAGAAATACCAGCTCCTTTCCAGAACAGGATAAAACAACGTCCATTTAAAGTTATGCTGAAGAAAACATAAAACACTTGTCCAGTGAACTGGAGAAAGAGCCAACTTCAGCCCAATTGGCCTGGATATAATCTCTCTCCAGATGCACAGAAGACATCGAAGCAAACAAGCAGGAGTGTTGTTGAGCTAAGTATACATGGAAAGGAGATGCCATTCTGCTTTCTGTGTGTTTGCATCTTCAAACATCCAGGAGCCCCCTTTGCCCCCTACAATGCTGCAGGGCAAAAAAAGCCACTTCTGTGTTTCATTTCAGGTGCAAAATGCTACGGAGCCAACCATTTTATTTGCCTGCTGTGAAGACTTTATGTTTGTACTTTGTTTGAATGTTTTCTTCCCCCTCAGAACAACTGGAGGGAGGAAGGCCACATGCTGCCTGTCTATGAAGCAATCTCACGAAAGAGTAACTCGAGGCCAGGCTTGTTTTCTCTGTTTAGACAGCATTTAGTGAAGCCTTGGCCATGACTAAAATTCCAAGGCTGAGTTAACCACATTTATGACTATGGGCTCCTCAAAGGGACTTGTTTCTAATGAATTTTCAAATGCTATGAAAATAATAGGTAAGGTATTTACTATTTAAAACATTGTAAAAGAACGCTGATGTTACTGCCCCAGTATAGCACACTTATTTCACTGCTGACACTCATCTCTCGCTGTTGTTATTCTGCTGAAGTAAAGCGTATGTTATTAAAGCCAATATTTACCAACAGATACTACAGTTGTGTATCTAATATAGTCCTTCCATGTAAAACTAGGCTTCCAACAGGAAATAAAAGGCATTCGGCAAGTCTTAGTCTGCCAAGGGCAACTGCTACATGTCCTGTTTCCAGGACAAGAAAGCCCTCCAGTTACCCCAGATACTTCCAGTGGTGAATGCTGAGCTTGTCTGGTAAGTTTTCCGAGCCCAGTGGAAATCCTACAGCAGACACAGAAAGCACTGAGTCTGAATTGGCACCAGATGCTTTAGAAAACAAGTGAATTTCATTTTGTTACAGGAACATGAGAAGGCCAAAATGCTTTATTTGTCAGCACAGGAACAGTCACTCATCTAAGAACATGAATATTCTGTTGAAGTTGTTGTAAAATGAGACTCTTCCAAGGCAACCCTGCACCAAGCAACAGTGCCAGCTCACAGTGCCCTCTACACTTGTTTGCAACAAGAAATGTATTTTCTGTAGCAGATGAACAGCAATGACAGCCTTCAGACTAGAGTACGGGATATAATTTGCAGCAAATTCCAACCTCTCAAGAAGCAGCCTACAATACCTCCCTATTAGCTGAAAGACTCCATACAAAGGCCAACTCAACATCATGCGTCTACTGCAGCATTTCTTCTCAATTAACTAAGAAAAAGTGTACTAGCCATACATCAAAACTGCATTGCAGCTAGAACTGCCAATTACTTATGGCAAAAAGGGAGGCTGATTCATTTGACTGTATGTGGGCCTTGGCTGGAGTTTTCCCAAAACGCTACAAGAAAAGAAGAAAACCTCAGTGAACCTCCCCCTCATTCCCACCCCTTCCTCCCCCCCAAATCACAGCCAAAAGGCCCGTGCTTGCAAAAACAACATTTCCTGGAGGATTCTTTCTCCAAATCACTCCTTTGCTAAATTCAGACAAAACACACAGCAACTCAAAATACGTTTGCGTGTGATATATGCACATACAAGGACAGCCCTCCCAAACACATGCAAGTGAAATGCAATGCAAAGTGTCTAAAAAGCCTTTAAACCCCCAGTCCCCAGAGAGTCCCTACATCTTCCACCATAAATCCCACTGCGTTACGTGGCCACCTGTGTAATGGCAACCTTACAACACGCAGCTCAGCAACCAGCCTGCAAGGGGGTGGAGGGGCCTCATCTTTTAAAACGCTCAGAAACCAGAACATTTCTGCTATGCACAAGCACATCCTGAATCCAGATCCTTCCACAAGCTCCTTGTATTGGATGAGTTTAACACCTCATACGTCACAAATAGCAATTCTTCATCCAACATGTCCCTCTTTCAGTGTATGTTTCAACTGAGCCTTGTGTCCTCGGGGTGCCGGGGCTCTTCTCCTGCTGGCACCACCGGGCTTTGAAAAAGGACACGGGAAGTAAGTAACGTTCCACCATAAATTGTCCTCATTAGTCCCCATGGACCCAAATTTTATTATTTAGGCACCTACTGGCCTACATTTGCAAGGTCCCCGACCACACCAATACCACTGTTCCCCACAGTGACTTCAGGACACAAAAATTCAACCATGTCTGCATCTAACTGGTATCTTCCATTGCTCTGCCAGCACTCTGCTGATGTCCACGGACATTTGACTTCATCCTTGTGTTTCCAGTGTGTCTGACAGGAGCCAGCCTGGCACTCGGCCCCCCTGGAGCAGTCAGACCCTGCCTTAAATATCTCTGCTTTTGCTCCAGGCCTGACTTTTAGTCCTTTATTGTAAACCTTTAAAACGGTTTTCGCAGAAAATACGGTTTGAGATCCTCAAAGTACAGAAAAATGCTGGAAGCATGTACCTACTGCTCACTGCCTTCTGGCACCAACATTCAAAAATTCAAGTGAGCTCACTGGGAGGGTGCCTGGGCCAGCCTGAGCCCCCCTTTCTGCAGCCAGGGGGACCAGTGGTCAGACACGGCCGGCTCCGCGGATCCCAACGTAGCGTCTTACCAAGACTGCAGGCCAGACCAGCGCAAAGCATCTCTTGCCTAATGACCCCACGAACAAAAGCCTTCAGTCTAATCAGATCTTACGCTTTAGAGGCTGTTTGGAACACTTAAGAGCACAATTTTTCCCTTTCCTTGCCCAAAAGTAAGCCCTACTGTGGGTTGACTTTAAGAAATGCTTACCAGACTGCTTCCTGGGGCCCATACGCAGCTATAAGTCTTAAAGTATAACTTCTGTTCTGGGACACAAGCAATTTTACTCAGGATAACCACTCCAACAGATGTATTCCTCAAACAGAGCATCACACACGTTCCACTGTACCCACGAGGCCAAACGCTGCCATTCTGCTGGGATCAGTAATGGAAACACCATGAAATACAGCTCAAAACAACCCAAAAACTCAAGAATCGGGTAACTGACCTCTTGCATCATCTGTGGGCCTGGAAACTTCATCCACATGCTTTTGCTCACTAAGTGAGAGACAGGACTTAGAACCAGAAAAGTACCTCATGCCCAGACTCCTATTGTTTTTCCTTATTACCTGGCATTCACCCTGAGTGTCCAGAGTGCTCTATGGACCACAGGAGAAGACAGGGCATGCCCTGAAGAGCAAGTTGCTCAAAAGCTCTCACTGTCTGCATTATGGATCATGGCTGTAGGAAATGCTCCCTAATTAGATGCTCTGGAGACATTTTACTTCAGAAACACACAAAATGGTACCAGGAGTTCCAGCATTTCAATATCACTACAGCTTTCAAAAAGAAGGGTCCAGGACACAATGTTCATGCACAAACTGTCAATATAGTGCAGGAAAGAATAAGGTTCCACTCTGAGCTTATTCCTTCTGAAGTGCTTAATATTATTCCTTAATTCCACTAGAGACGAGGACTCTGCATTCCCCTAGTGCAAGAAGAAGTGGATAGAGAAGAAGGGCACGGAGAGAAGGTGTGGTGCAGCATGTGGGACAGAAATGAAAGGAGAAGACTGTCCCCACAGATTGCCACTCTAGACACTTCCAAATATTACCCCACCTCTTTCTGGTCCATGCACCCTACAAAGTGCAAGGTGCCTCCTTAAAAAGAAACAAAACCGGGAGCAAATTCTGGCCGCTTTAGTCTCTTTTTCTTGCTAGAAATCTCACCTCTTCCCAACCTGAGTTCCCAGAGCCTCTGGAATGAAGAGAGGAGAGTCGCAGCACAGCTAACAGAGACCATATCTGTAGGAAATAAATAACCAGGATGCCAACCTGAGCTGGCTAGGCTCACTAAAAAGATCAAACGAGGATGTAAGCAGCTCTTTTCTGGAGCAGGCAGGCATCGTTTCAGTTGTTGAAATATTCATCCCCCAATAGGAGCTGTGGTATCAATGTCTGTCCCTGATACAAACAAACCTGAGCTCAAAGCATGACAATCTGTGTTGTGCAGAGGGGAATCGCAATTAAAAGCACTTTCCAAGCCTCCCTTTCTGCATGCACATATTTGACAGCTTTTCTGGTGACACTTCGAGAGCATCCCAAATTCAAGTCCACAATCTTCTGCCTCTGAGAGCTGGAGACATTAAAAACAGTTTTAGCAAATGCCCAGGATTTTAATTGTGTGACTTCCATTCTTCCCTCTGAAGTTTACCATGCTCCAGCAGCCCCATGTTTCATCTGGGGGGTGGCTGGGTGCACCTGATAAATACGAGCTGGCATCTGGACATTGCAGGTTGAATCAAAATTCTCTGCAGGGAAGCGCCTGGAAAATTTCTGATCTGGAGGATTTTCTCCTTCACAACAGGGAATAGAGAAGGAGGAGAGAGAAAATGGAAAACATTAGGCCTTTCACTCCCCTTGAGATACACACAGAAGTACTTCCCAATGCCCTTCCCAAATAAAGCAAATGGCAATTTATTCATGCCAGCAGAGGGACAGGAATGGGGGACCACAGAGCTGCTGCCCCTCCAACAGCACTTTCTGGAGAAACGAGCACTCTCAGGTGACATGACAAGGAAATGTTTCAGTACTCCCCTGCGCACGTCCAGCTGAGCGTGCATACACCCTGCAGAGCAACAGTGAGCCTGCTAAGGTGCCAGAGCATTTTCAACACTGGAGGATTAGAAAGAAAATGAGAATGGTCCAGCTCTGGAGTCCGTGCTGTACTGCAATGTTGAAATGGCAGTTTGTTTCAGGCTTACAGGGGATCTAAGGCTGGACAAAAATGACATTGCAGTACATTGTCTTGTGGGAAAGCCAAGCACACGTGTGCGCAGCAATCTGGCTTAAAGCACAGCTATCGCTGCTCCAAGTGCAAGGTATCACTTTCAGAAGTCAAAGGGTCACATCAGAATCTTTGCTTCCATTTCTCTGAGAAAGCGCACTTAGACCCTTTGTATTATGAAGAAACATGTAAACTTCCCCTAAGATTCCGTGAACACATGTTTTGGGATCCAAATTGCCTTGATTTGCTTCTGATAGCAATAAAAAAAGTACACACAACCAGAGCAGGCAGTAGAGGAGGCATATACAACCTCAACTTTGCCAATTCCCATCTTTGCAAGCCTTATACAGTGCTGGAGTGTCCTGCAGCTGTACTACCCAGGGAGCCCCCAAACCAGCACTGTCACATGAAGGCCGTGCAAACTATTCAAACTGGGTAACCGACAGCAAAGACTCCGGGGCAGAAGAGTGCTGTGCTCTGGATCAGTCAAGAGTCAGTCACATCTGTCAATACACTACTAGATAAGCAACTGACAATAAAAAACAATGTTGGGAAATGAGCCCACTGAATATATAACAGCACTGGTTTATCCTTGAATACTTAATGCACACAGTCATGATGATAAGTCATTAGAGCAAAATGAACCAACAGATAACATCCGCTCACGCTATGCAACGTTTACGGTAGAGCTTTCTCAACTGAGGAGGATATGTGCCAGTTCTAAGAGGGACATGGTTTCTAAGGCTGCCTCTGTAAGGGAAGATACGACACCGGACATCGGAGTACCCAGAGGTGCACTTAGCCCAGCGCTCTGAGAGCCAGATTTGCAGGTAGGGTTGGTGGCATATGCTGACAAGAAGATCCTCCCAACCCAGCAGACAGAAGACCTGGAACACTTGTAGGCCTGCCTGTCCCCCGCCCAGGGCTTCCTGGGGTCAAGAGCTCCAGTAGCTGGGGACACGAGACCACATCAACAAGATGATAGGCTTCTTGGATGACAGTCAGTGGGACCGACTGGGTGGATGCCATGCTGTTTGCCCAGAGCAAGGCCTGCCACCTGCCATGTCCCAAACCACCTGGTTGAGGTGAGGGCCACCTTGCAGCCCGGCCTCCTACCTCAGGAAACCCAGCGGGCCAACTCATAAACAGGGCACTGCCAGACCTAAGTTGCATCCGTCCAATTAAACATGCAAAATGAAAAGTGCCTTTGCTATCCCCAACAGAGCACTCCCTACATTTGCTGTCAGCTGCACACAAGCCACAGCTGCTGATATTCACCTGGAAAAGAGCTCCAAAAGTCAAAGCAATGAGACAAGCCGCTAGCAAACCACAGATACTTTTGTCGTATTTTTCCATTACAGAATTTCTGCTACGAGCAGGAGACACACCAGCGACAGCAGGTCTGAGACGAGACGTTCACATCAGCATCTCCACCTGTGCTGACCCAAGCCCAACAAGTCCTACCAATTACCACTCGGCCTAATGCCAGTATTCAAGTTATCAGGCAAATCAAAGTAAACATGGAAGAAACAGAAGATACGTAAGCTCAGCTAATTGTGTCTGAAAGGTAAAAAGCAAAATAGAGCTGCAGGGGGGACATGCCAGCTAAACACAACATAGTACTGGCGAGTCGAAAGGTTTATTTCTGCAGGTGAAAGTTAATTCATGTTTCTGTCTCCCCTTCCTATCGCTGCCCTCCCAACCCACTCACTCTGTTCCCCCTGCCCATTAAGTTCCTGTAAGAAAAGCTTCAAGCACCTTTTGCAGGAGCTAAAGCAGGTAATGAAAGAGCAAGATCACAGTGGGCTCCCGCCCGCCCACTGTGTAGCACAGCAAGGAACAGAAATCCGTACTCAAACCGGCCAGGCACAAACCGACAGCAGCGTTAATGTCCCAAAGTCACAGGGAGTCCAACCAGACCAGAAGCGGAAGCCAAATCTGGCAGCATCTCCCCTGTGACCAATTCTGTGCAGACATGTCTAAAATGAAGGAAGAGTTGAAAGCAGATCTGAAAGGCCTCCAGCTTCCAGGCTGGTTTTGATCCCAGAACACTGGCAGCTCCACGAACACTTGAATCCACGGTTACAATTAAAGTATTAAAAGAAAAAGAGGAGAAAGCTTCTAGGCAGATGGAACAAGAACTGAAATGGGACTATCACCACAAACCAGCTCTCCTCTAGGAGCAAATGCTGACAGGCCTGGAGATGGCTAACATGGGAGACAGGCTCGTTATGGTGAACAACACATTGCAGAGCTGAATTTGTCTCACCTATCCCTGTAATTGTAGCCAAAGAAATATGGGGGGTGCAGGAAGATGGCCTCTTGCGCCAAGTTTTGTTTCTCCAGACCTTGTAAGCTGGCTCAGGACACACAGGATAATTTGGACTCTGGCTTCCACACGCTTTTAAATATTGAGATTCGGTCAAATCCTTACACAGACACTGCCCAGTGAATGCTCTACTTGGAGGTGTAAAGTCCTCTTCACTGTAGTCAACGGCAAAATGCTCACCAACTTCTGCAGGACTCCCCCTACACGGTCTCATTTGGCTTCTTAGTTTCGGGGGCACAAAGCCCCCATCAGGCATTCCCTACGAGAAGCCAGCACGCTCGCGCTAAAGCCCTGAGGTGAGCAAGGCCCGAGCACAGGGCCCGTGACAACCACACAGCTCACCCCGGGCACTGCTGCCACAGCTGCCTCCTGAACTGTTGCTGCTGCAAGCGGTGGCCTGTGAGGCTGGAAACTTAATCCTGTAACAGGAGCTCAGGGCTTGCAGGAGCTACTGAGACTTACTTTTAGTTATCCAGAGTCAGTGAAGAAATGCCATCCATGCAGGTCTCAGGTCCGAGCACAAACTCCTCTGCAGCCCGGAGGCAGCTGCCTGCAGGCTCCCACCCACGTCCCCCCCAAAACCCACCCCCCTGCACCGTGCCTGCCACCAGCTCCTCTGCCCAGTCCCACCCTCACGGAAGGCAGCTCCAACCAATGCAGCCGCAAGCATGGCTGTCCCCCGCCAGCCCTGTGCTCACCACAGAAAAAACAGGCTCAGGACAATCCTTCCCCTCCCTGCACGTAACATGTCATGGCAACCTCCACTCCCCGGCCTCGAACAGCCCACCAGCCCACGTCCCAGACCCAGTCATCCCCGATTCCCGATTTACTTTGTTTTCTGCTCACGCCGTCGGGTAACCTGTGACTGAACACCTTCCCTGGAAGCATGAGGCTCCTCTGCAGCCATGTGCCCCACTTCCACGAGAGACGACGGGGAAAAGGTGCTTGAAAATCCCCCGTGCCACTTCCGCGTGGATGGGCTGCTCCCTGCCAGCAGGCCCCGCACCAGCTCCTGCTCGGTGGACACCAGGGTCCCCTCCAGCGTCCCCTCCTGCAGCCGCCCTGGCTGGGGCTCCATTCTCGCCAGCGGCCTCCTCCGGGGCTGCCTCTGCCGCCTGGTAGCTGTGCCCGGGCCCCCTCCTCCCCGCCTGACAGCCACGGAGAAGGTGGATTCACGCAAGAGGAGGAGCCAGGGGAGAAGATCTCATCTCACCATCCTCTCCGGCCGCGGCATTTCGCTCCCTCTTCCCCCTCAGGCAGGCAGGTAGCAGCCTGGCTCCGGCCCTGCGGCCTCCCCCATCCTCCTCCTCGCTCTGGGGTGATTCACCTCAGCCCCAAAGTCACCCAGCAAAGCCCACCTTCATCTCCGGCCGCCTGGTTCCCTGTGCGGAACGTCAGCACGGACCGTGCCCAGATGGAAAACAAAAAGCGGATTCCCCCCTCCCGCAGTCTTTGCGCGGCCTCAAATCCGGGCAGGTGGGACACCAGGGTGACGAGGGGAACGCAGCCCTTAGGGGCACCTGCCGAACTCCCCGCACAGGTAGCCAGGCCGTTCACTCCCAGCGCACGTTGTGCCCCCCCAGCAAACGGAGCCACGCGGGGAGAGACAAAATCCAACCCCCCCTCAACACCCTGTGGGGTTACGAGTCCGGAAATAGCCCCGCTCCTTCCAGCGCAGGCCCGCAATCTCTTCAGGCATCGCTCACTTTGAAGCCACGGCTTTTCCCATCTGAATTCCTCAACCGTCTACATTAAATACATCACTGTATTTAAAACAGGGTTCATTTCTGGCACCGGCGAAAACTGGATCTGAAAACCATCCGAATGGCCAAAAAGGGGGCAGCGGCGCCGCGTGCGTCCCCCACGGGAGGAGGGAAGCCTGAAGCAGCCAGACATCACGCCGGGAAGGAGCACTTCCCCGGCTGGCTGGTGTACAAGTCTGGGACAAAGGGACAACCCAGCCCGGGGACCGGCTTCGGTGTGGCATCAGGCACCACCATGCGTGCGCCGGGGAGAGACCACCCTTCCCTGAACGCATTTCTGGAGAAACTTAGCAGGCGTTTTTAACGGGGTCAAACGGATGCGTGCTGCCAATAAAGAGTATTAAAAAAAAAAAAAAAAGGAAAAACAGAAATAGAAAAAGGCAGAGTTATTTATAGCCCCGAATTCCTGGCTCCCCTGCAGAAGCGCAGCCCGGCGGGCTGCATTGTTGGAAGATGGGGAACACGCACACCACGGCAGCCGCGATGGCCGGTGTCGGCGCTGACAACTTCAGCCCCGCCGGTGGCCCTGCGGCTGGCGGCCACGCCGGCAGCTCCCTCCCGCAGGACACCGGTCTCCATTTACAGACGAGGCGGCGGCCGCCCGGTAACGCAGGTGTCACCGCCGGCAGAGGAACCCCGCGGNGCCGCCGGGACGCGCCGCCGCGCCCCAGCCCGTGTCGTCACTGCGCCGCCCGCCGCGCCCATTGGCTGCGCCCGCCCGGCTGCGGCGG
>VZSF01003241.1:294337-356782 GCA_013398295.1 Chionis minor | reverse complement strand
GGGCGGGAGGGCGCGCGGGGGGCAAATCTTGTGTTTCAAAGGCAGCCGCGTTGGGGAAAGCGAGGCGCGGGGGAAGCAGGGGGGGTGTCCCCGGGTCGCCCTCCGGCGGCGGCAGCGGTGTGCAGGCACCGGGGAGGCGGGGACCGGCACCCGCTGGTACCGAAAGGTGTCCCGAAAGGCACCGTCACGCTCCTTGGTCCTCGTCCGCAGGGAATAGGAAGTACAGCGTGAAATTTGGGGTTCCCCCCTCAAATGACGTTTGCCGTGTGACAGGTTTTCCTGTCGGCATCCGAAGGTGGGAGAAACCCACCAGGCGCAAGGCTGGAGCAACCAGCTCCGGCCACTCCTTCGGCAAAGAGGGCACTTCCCCTTGCAAAGATCCCCAAACGCACCAGAAGGAAAAAAAACCCCTCCACAGTGTGTGTTTTCCCCTTCTCCTCCTTTCATTCCGAATTACGCGTCCCCAGGCAGAGCGTGGTCCCGCTCCTGAGCGGGTTCAGATCCTCCGGGAAAGGTCTGAAAGATAGAAACGGACCCTGTCTTGCTGAGGATGTGCTCAGGTTTACAATATTTATAGAAAAATAAATAAATAAATAAAAATCCACAGACAGACATGACCAATTTTTGGACACTCCCAGCCGAGCCCCGGGGCCACGGGCAGTGCTGGGGTTGGGAGCACCAGCCCAGCGTCGAGCTCGCCCCCTCGCTGGGGCTGTGTGGGACAGAGGACTACCTTCTGCTGGCTGCTGTCATCAGGGGTAAGGCAGGCGACACGTAATTACCCAAGAGGAGATAACAAACCCTCCCAGCCCCACCACACGGCATGCAATCTTCTCTGACCACGAGTGGTCACGCTGTCGCCTCACAGCTCCTTCAAAGGACAGGTTCCCCGGAAGCAAAAGCACACTGAGTCACCCGGCCAGCCCTGACGTGACAAGCAGCCCCCACTGAATCACTGCCGTACCTTCCTGCCGGACGCCGAGGTCTCACCGAGGTTTTCTTCCCCAGGATGAGTCAAGTCTATTGCTTAGCCCGCTGGCTCTGCGGTGACCACAGCCAAGCTGCGGAGCAAGCTGTCAGCGCTGTTTCCATCCCTGCAGAGAAATACCCCTGGGGACAGACGGCTTTTGGGACCCTCTAAGGTTGGCAGCGACCCTGCACGCCCGCTGTCCCTTGACAGTGGAAGAAGAGGCGCCTTCCACTTTGTGCTGCAAGTAGCATCCACCCCGGTGACAGCACGGTGTGCACCCAAGGGGGCTGGGGACAGGCGGATGGGGAACCCCTGCAGAGGACACATTCTCCCTTGTTGAGCTAAGACAGGGTAGTTTGCAGAGGGCTTAGGCTTTTCCCTCTCCAAAGTCTGTGCAGAGATTTAAGGGAATGTCCCCTGGCCGCAGTGAGGAAGGGAACGCGGCTGAAGAACTGTCGGGGTCCCCGCAGGCTCACCTAGCACTTCCAGGATGAAGGGCCAGACCCTGCAAACAGCCGCGGCAAACTGCTGTTTAAAAACAGCCCACAGAGCTGGAAAGGACTGAGCAGGTGGTGGAGAAGTGGTACCCAGCCACCTCCAGAGGAAAAATTATTCCCAATTGCTTCGGACACAGATTGGGAGGTTATTTACCGCAGGCAGCGTGGGGCGTGTGTCCCGCTCACAGGCTGCCGAAGGAGGGAGGCAGCTCAAGGAAAAGCTGCAGACAGAGCACCGAGTCAGGCAATTACAGATGTTGGGGCTGAATCTGTGAGTGAATCACTTTCATTCATTTTAACAAGTCCGACTAAAACATAGTTCTAGCATAAACTATTAACAAAACTATTCTTATAAGCACTATAGAAAACTGCAGCCTCCCTGAGACACCAAGCCTGGTGCCTTGGCTTCTGTCTGACTTTGCCAAAAGCTGGGTGAGAGCAGATGAAGGAAGAGTTTCAGCTTCCTTCCCTCTGTGAAAGAGCAGAAACTTGACTCCGTGATTGCCCGCAGTGAGAAAGCGAGATCAGATCCCTTACTCTCAGCCTGGTCCAAAGTTACAACTCTCTTGGGAGCAGAGGAAACCTTGCAAACATTGACTGCATAGTGGAGTTTTTCCTGAAAATCAGAGGGCTTTTAAAAGCCTGTGCCTTTGGGGTTGGCCTTTGGAGACCACATAGCCCTTGAACCTATTTCAGACATCCTGGGTTCTCCAGCTATCTTTAAGCTGCTGGATGGAAGCCGACTGTCCCATGCCTGATAGGAAGCTGATGCCCCATGCCTGTCCCATGCCCTCCTGGGAAAGGAGACAAAGAAGGGAAGCAAAAGCAAAGGCCAAAAGGGGTAAATTGCCCAAACCACAGAGCTTTCTTTGCCCTCACCCCAGCCGTACATGAGGCTGACCCCATCGGAGCTGGAGGGCTCCGCCGCACGCTGTGAGCAGCCAGGTGTGCCGACAGCGGGTACATTGCTCCTGGCACGCTGCTGGGAGAGGGAAAAAGCCGAGCGACTGTGTGGCCAGGGCACCCACACAGCCCTGGGGAGCGGGGCTCGGGCAGCGCAAGCTGGACTCGCTCCACGGGTCCGACACCTGGGCTGGGCTGGGCAGACCTGCAGAGTCTCGCTGAGCCTGATCTGGCCCAGACATGGACCAGGGGCCGGCTTTGTCCCCACGGGGCACAGGGAAGCAGGCCGGTCCCTGCTAGATGTCAATGCTGTGTGACTGTCACATGGGTGTCAAAGCTGGCTGGAAATGCTTCCGGAGTCTGCACGCCCACAAGGTCCGGCCTCCGGACCCGCGACGCCTGCCTGAACCCTGTTTTTTCAGGAGCCAGCTAGGGCTCTGAGCAAGGGTCGCATCCCGCAAAAGTATCCTCCGAAGCTGCCCTAATTTGAGCCCCGATGCCTGATGCTTTACGAGTCTGAGAAGCAGGAGGAGGGACCTGGCTGGACCAGGTCCATCACCAGCCCCAACAGCTCCCTTCTCCTGTGCTAAAAAAGGCAGGACTGGCTGTGTTGGGACCATCCTGCTGGAGTGTCTCGGCTCCAGCACAAGCTCCCCAGCCCCTCGATGGGGCACCCCCAGCCAAGAGTGGCCCAGGAACAACTCCTTCCGAAAGGCGCAGCCCCATGGAAAGACAGAGACAGGTAACCAACGCAGCAAAGCAAGAGAAAGAAATATTAGATCTGAGCAACAAATAGCCTTTGTTCCTCTAAAAGATGCCTGGGGACGTCAGAAGCCAAAAGCCATGTAACCTCACCTTTAAATCTAATCGGATAGACCCTCCCGAACTGATTGCCGTGCTGCCTGGAACTACCAGCACCCTTCCCTGTGTAAGAAGGGTGTACGAGGCTAAACGTTTCAGTAAAAGAGACCAAGCACCAGCACTTTGAGAAACCAAATGCACACTTAGCTGGGACAGCCAGGAAGTGAAAAAAAGGAAAGTCTTTCTCGAGCAAAAAGAGCTTCGAAGAGCTGCCTGATCCTACTTTCACGGGGAATGTGCTCAAGCAGGGTAGGAGTTCAGGAAGGGTCTGGAGCCGCACATCTGCAGGATGCCTCGGTCAGCGCTCTGTAGGATGAAACCTTAACGGGGTACGTGGGTCCAGGGGCACCTCAGGTACACCTCAGGGAAGGCACAAGGCCCCTGAACAAACCCCTCTCTGCTTCAGCAGGGCAGGAAGGTGGACACGTTCTCCATCCGTGACAGAACTGGTTCTGCAGCATTTATCACACCTTGCTGCAAACATGACATAATCTGAGCTGTACAGCCTGACTGGTAACTGGGTGTCGGTAGGTTTTCAATGTGGGGGGGCAGTAAGGATCCCATTAATCTCCCACACTTAGTGATAGCTGCCAGCGAGCTTGTCCTGCAGATAAAATTAACTCCGACAACTAACTCCCATCCCTGTTAAGAAAACCCCAATAAGCAGCAACCTATTCTGCCTCCTAACAGCTGTGGGCATGACGCTACCCTGCAGCTTGGTGCCTCTGCCACGCTGCGCAGGCACAAGCGCTCGCCCCCACGGCCCCGCTCCTGACCGGGGCTGCGTTACGCGGGGGGCTCGGGGCGCCCCACCACCAGCCCTGCGGAGCCGCGGCAGCTCCGGAGCGGCGTGAAGCCGTACCGCGGCGGGACTGGGTTAGCTGCACCGGGGGCTGGTGTGGAGAGCAGCGGGGGGAAAGGGACACGGAGGGACGCCGAAAGCTAACAATTAAATTTTGGGGCCTGCTCGGCCCATGATGTCATGGTTTCCCAGCGCCCCGCCGATTGGCTGCGGGTGAGCATCTGCTGGGAGCTGGGGCTGGTTATTTGCCTGAGGTTCAGACCTTTCCCAGCGGCTCTGAATCAGGCTGGTTGTCTTGACAACCCGGATAGTGGCAGCTCCTGATAACCACGTAATGAGGTTGTCACAAAAAGGAGCCCCTCCATCAGAGAGGTTTAGGGATCATTAATGTTTCCGAGGGAGCGTGAGAGCAGAAGAGGTAAGGAGACCATCTGGCGATGCTGGAGCACGTCAACAGCCTCCCTTTGGAAAGAAGCTTCGTTAGACAGGAACCACCTACCGACAAGTAGCGATGGGAACCGGGCAGGCTGCCTGCCAGCAGTGAGGGGGTCCCAACTGCTCAGCTGTGGGATCCGGTATCTGCCGAGATCCAGGCAAAGACGGAGCAAGGAGGGCACACGAGTGCTGCTTGGGAACGACTCGAGTCCCTGAGTGCCGAAGGTGCCCGGGGCTCACTTGGGCACAGGGCAGCAACGTAGGCAGGGACAAGTGACGCGGCGAGGCTGGCACGCAGAGGCCTTTGCACTGTGCCGCTGGTCTCACACGCTGCCTCACTGAGCCACTCTGTGCCTTAGTCTACCCCATTTGCAGGTAACTTCGGTGAACGTTCAGAATGCCTTCCCACCACCGTGCCACGGGGCGCTGGAAAGTACGTGTACTGCAAACCCCACACAGGGCAGGGCAGGGACGGGCAGCAAATGCAGCTCATTCAAAGAGAATTCACACACGACTGCCCTGTCCTGAGGATCCTCTCAGCTCAGCTGCAAGAACGACAAGGCAGGACAGAGATGTCCCCTTGTCATTACTGGAGACTGAGCCTGGGGGATCACGCAAGGCACCAAACAGTGTCTTCCTCCAGCATCTACATATGCACCGTCTTCTCGTCCCAGGAAATGTCTTGTCCTTCATTTTGTCCTTGTGAAATATGGGTTTCACCCTGTTCTCAACAAACTTGCAAGAGATCTACCACTGGCTGCAATAATAGCAGATTGGGGTGCTGCAGTCCAAAACCTTCAGGGATCGTGACAACAGCACAACTCATTGAAGCTCAGTTGCCAAACTACTGATGCCCAAGACCAGGTCCCTGGAGAAGAATGTCCACAGTCACATTAAGGAACACACTTTTGAACAAAACTTTCCTACAAAAGGATGGAATCTGAATCTTTCCTAGGAGGAGTTAGAAAATACCTCCATAGACAACTCTTCATGAATCTTACAGCAAGAATTGACAGAATGGGTTTTTTATGTCATCTTCATCTGTTTTAAAAATACCTACTGTGAACATTTGCTTAAGTCAGTAAAAGACTTTATCAATGAAGTCTTGATATTAAAAGCAGCTGTACTTTTATTTTAGTTTATATTTTCACCTCAAATCATAATTTTCCTACTCAAAATGAATGCTTCAACTGTGGATTTAACTGAGATGTAATAAGAATATTAACACATGCCAATTAAATACCGATCCACTACTAAAGACTCTATTTAATAGATGCGTTCCTTACTATACCACTGCTACACCTCATTAAAATGTTGTTAAATCTTCGCAACTGTTGTAAACAACCAAGCGGGATATAATCCACCTCCGGGAACTAGTAAAGCTGAATGCAGTGCTCTCCTACTGTGGCGATGTGTGTGATAGAAAATTCAAAGCTAAGACAGAGATAGAGTTCATTACATATAACAGAAATACTCTCAGAATATTATTAGGCACCAGGCTCACAAATCCTGCCTCTCTCTGAAAGGAACAAAGGGACAGGAATGTCTGCAAGGAGATCCCCGTCCTGGAACAGGGTTTTGCAAGAGCAAAACAATAGGAGCCGATACTGCTTAAACCTGTGCTCTGAAATGCTGCCCGAGCTGTAATTAGTGATTTCTCCCCGGGAGAAGCCGTGCAGCCCAGCAGCATTGCTCCTCCAGTTTTGCCAGAGGGGAAACTGAGGCAAAGAGCTGCCACAGCGGCTCAGGGCTGGGCAGCAGCTCGGTGGCAGCTGTGCACTAAACTCCCGGTAACGTTGCCTCCCACGGAGCCCCAGTATCATTCCCAGGCTCTTTTTTTTTTTTTTTTTGGTAAACTGCAATTTAAATCACCTTCCAACAGGAGCAGCAGGACTGAATGTATCAAGCTCCACCTTAACACAGCTTGTAAACAGAACACATCACAGCTTCCTGCAGGAACAGCTACAGGATGCAGAATTTTTCAGGAGATCCCTGTAAGGTCCAATCCTGTCTGGTTTGCACTTAAATGTCTCCCATTCTCCTTCTTGGGGAGCATCACGTTTGACTGAACACAAGCCAAGACAACCCACCTGCCTGCTGGATTTTATCTACTGAAGATGTTGAATTCAATCTCCTCTCAGGCCTGAGAAAACCAAGATTCACCCTACCTATCTAAACAGCGCAGGAGGTTTTCCAGCCCTTCCTGGTGTCAGAGAACAAGATTCTGAGATGCAGTGTGTTACCCCAGAGGCAGGAGAGTGTGGCCAAGCTGCCGCAGCCCAGTACAACCCCCACATTTACCAGTACATGACCATGCACAACCCCCTGCACTACGATGTCTCAGCAGAGGTGAGAGATTACTTCTCAGGTAGGAACAGATATATGTAACTACATTGCTGTATGCTTTAAGGGCAAAATCTGTCAGTAAAGCCACCACAGCAAGATTGGCAAATGCAGCAAATTTATCTTCTCCTTGAAAAGCAGTTGTCACTCAACACTGATTCTTCACTGGAGCAGCCACACATCACTGTGCCTCAGTTTTCAATCTGTAAAATGTCGAGAGCTGGGTGAGATGTATAAAAACTATTCTCCGAGCTGTTTATCGTTGTTTTAATTTGAAAAGCATTTGCCAACATACTAGATTTTTTGCACAAGTCATTCTCCAATTTTCCCCCAAGTACTCGTGAAGAGGAATGATACCGATTCTTGTGCGTGCCAGGAGACATGAAAACAGAGAGGCTCAAGAGGTGGAATGTCACCATTACACAGGTGACGTTCAGGCTTCGCCACACCGTGGCAGTGTCTGCATCTGGGGTTTTAATTTACATTCACCTCGATGTAATCATTAAGACTAATTACTGCAGCACTGAGGAAGTGTGAAGCGGCCCTGCCTGCACAGCCCTCCGCTTCTGACACCGGCGCTCAGCCCTGTGCTGAGAACACGGGTGTCAGCGGGGCGACCCGCTCGGATCGCACCTGCATGTGCATATTGGAAAGGGATCAACCACCGACGGTACCTGACATGTTGGGTTCTCAGAGATGCTCAATATGGAGGCCAATATATAATCTGTGACTGCCCAGAGCATCTCAGCATCCCAGACCAAACCACATGAAGGTAACATCCAAAGGGAAGGTATGTAGCTGATCTGATTTAGGAAAATGAACTGATCAAAGCCAATAAGGCTTTTAGAAAATTAAATGGCATTAGTGGCTTTTACAATGAAGCCCCTATTGAATTTTTTTAATGTCTGTTTCTCCGTCAGACATGTTTGCAATACAAAAAATCTTCCTCTCTGACTCCTTCCCATTCAACACAGTTGTGCTTCAGGAATAGAAAAGGCTTAGGCAGGGATTCAGATCTCTTTTTTGCACTCCACTGCCAGAAGATTTCACACGGGAATGATTCTGGACTGAAGAAACAGGAGACTGGAGTGCAGTTTGCTGTGGAAGAGAAGCAGTGTCGAGCAGCTGCCAAGAAAACTTTGCCATCCCTCATCGCCTGCAGCCTTCAGAGTATTCTGGAGAGAGCAGGAAAGTCTGATGCTGCTGAAGTCCAGGATTTCCCTATTGCTCTTAGACAGGCTCCATGGGAGCAGGGAGAAAGCCAACCTGTGAGTGGGGCAGCAACGCACTACAAAACAGGCTGGAGATACAGACTCACATTTAGGAACAACCAACCTGAAGAGAAAAGACTCTTTATCTTGTTTTCAATCCCTTGAACTACCACCTTTCCTTAGCATCCCAGCTGCTAGGAACGTATGATGAACACATCGCCCAGGGGTGTGAGAACAGCAAAGCTACCAGGCACTGCGCACGTTTGTATCCACACAAACAATTCTTGTAGCTTGGACATCATCCTATGGTAATCCAGTGGCACGGCCTCCAAGCCTGGGTTGACGGACCTCTGCCCAGCCTACGGCACAGACAAACTCATAATGGTTTGCACCCCTTAGAAATCCTAGACACTCAGCTATGGTATCACAGGGAAGGGCCTGAAGTATTCCTTCAAAGCAGAAGGGACAGCTGAAGCTGCTTTCATCTTTGCTGGTTCCTTCCCCTGTCCCCACAAATGAAAGCAGATCCTTATTTCCACGTGACCTCTCCTGCTCATTCATCTCTCTCTTGAAGATCCACTTTTCGCACAACAAATGTTGTGAACCTGAGAGTTAACTTCATACTAGATCAGCGTGAACTTTGGTTTCACAGCTACGGTGACTCCACTGATGTCATGGGCCAACATGAACAAAGGTGCTATGGATGGCAAACACACGGCACAGCATCATGGCATGTGAGTACTGAAGAATGCTGGGTTACCACGGTGTTGCGATGCAAAGATACTATAGGCATCGGGATAACATCAGCCCAGAGGGCCTGGAGAAGAAAAAGGTCTTTATGTGGTTCCCATACCACAAATGAAGACTTCATTGCCTGGAGAACATCCCATGACAGTTAGGTTTTACTACCATGCCAGCTCAGGGCAATGTCCTCTCAGCAGCTGGTAGACTAGAGACAAGGGTTGTCTGTGACCTTACACCACTTCCACACCAGCCTGCTGGACTGAAGCCTTACAACTGGAAAAACCATGAAAGGGAATGTGTGTCCTGACTGAGAGAATACGCTTCCCAAGCTTGCTAGGGCTGTGACCTGTTAAGTTAAAGTGCAAGAAACTCTGTGGCTGCTGACCAGGCAAAGTATTTGCTATTGGGTTGAAGAATCAATGGCTCTGGGCTACGGCAGACAGGCATCAACGGCACCAGCTCAAGCGCCCCTCCTTTCCCCAGCGTGCCTCCTACCAGCTAGAGCTGCAGGACTGAGATGTCTTTGTGACAGAAGCAATTTGCAATAGCTGAAGAAAAAGATTCCTGTGAAACCCCATTTAGTGAGACACTTCAAACAAGATTTCAGGAACTTGTTCCAGAGCAAGGACTTTTACCTTTGTGAGACTCACCACAGCATAAATGGAGAACGTACCAGAAATAGACTTACATGTACCAAGAGGAGCTACTAGAATTTAAAACACAACCTTGCCTCCAACACATCCACAGTGCAGTTACTTCTTTAGAGAATACCTCTCCTCCTTCTCCTTCCTCTTCCCCTTCCCTCTCCTCACTGTGAACCCTTCTAGCACCTTCCTTCCCTCTCTCCCCTGTAACTCTGCACACACCTGTAGCTCACTATACATCAGGACACAGCCAGTAAAGTGTGAGAGCTCATAGATTTGTTCATGCCAAGCAGTATTTCACTACTGTTTGTCCCCAAACTCTTCGTTTTATTTGGCCACAAAGAGAACTCCATAAGAAAGAGTGAAGGCTGGTCACCCAACTAAGCAAGTGTGCAGGTACAAACACCAAGGAGAAGTTTGTTCCGTAGATTTATCTTTCACGTCACTGAGAAAGTTAAGGTCTGTTTTGACATGGCATAGACAGGATCAAACATTGGTTTGAAGACAGAAGGCCACAATCCCAGAAAAAAATCTCTTTATCATAAGTTCAGAGTCCAGAAGGCAGTGGAGCGTGAGTTTTCTGACAAAATAGGGTTTTTTTCTTCTAAAAACTATGCTTTTCAGAGTACAAAACAAGTCTTACGTGAACAATAGAAGATTTCTGAACCCCAAGATTAAGGAAAGATGTTCATGAGACCCAAGACAGTCCATAGAGAGTGGGTGAGACCTGTCTTAGATGTGGAGACCTTTTCTTATCCTTCAGTGACCAGCTTCTTTAAAGAACTCAAGAAAGCATCAATTCTAGCATGCACCCACAGGATGGGAGAACACAATTCATGGCGAATTTAGGAAAGGTTTGCTCTCCATCCAGTTCAGATCAAAACCAAATGTAGAAAGAAAAAACATTTCAAGAATCATGAGCGTGACCTTTTGACCAGTTTCAGTGAAGTATATAAAGCATGACAGTGCAGAAAGCACTGCATTTCATCCCTCATCTCTGGCTGTGAATGTCAGGTGTTCAGAGAATACAGTCAGGCTTATTAATCTGGTGTTTAAAGATGTCACCTCATCAAGAGCTGGGATCAGGAAGAAATCCCCAGCTGACATTAAAACGTTCAATGCAATGG
The DNA here is from genome assembly GCA_013398295.1 of Chionis minor. Lineage (NCBI taxonomy): Eukaryota > Metazoa > Chordata > Aves > Charadriiformes > Chionidae > Chionis > Chionis minor. Next base: position 346,245 of record VZSF01003241.1, on the reverse strand, counting down.
ACTGAATCCAATTATTATTTTTATTGGAATTGCTAATATATGGGATGGGGCTGGAGGGTCTGATTTCCAAGATAAACACATGACATCAAGGCCACTGGAGACAGACAGATTGAAGCTGCTGTGCCAGGTCATACGCCCCTTCCACCCCAGGCTTGCTGACACCCTGGCAGCCAAGAAGCTGCCGTAGGGTCAGGGAGTCCCTGTCACAGTCCCCTCTCGGTGCTCCCGTGCACCACAAAGGCTACAAACCTGCACGGTTGCCCCGCTGTTCTACTGACCTCCATCTTCCATGAGATATTTCCTTCTCTTGCTATCCATGAAACCTGAAGCTCGGGGGTTCCTGGTAAACCTAGCATATAAATAGAGAAACTGTCTCTTTCCGTGGGCAAAGGAATTCCTCTCTGTGAAAAGATCTCACAGGCCTTCACCTCTTCAGGTTGCGTATGTGCAACCTGCAGCCAATGTACCAAGTCAGCCTTCATTGTCATGAAAGTGCCTTTGCAGTTAGCTGATAAGTTTCTCTGCCAGTCTGAGCTGCTTCAATGCAAGGATATGTCATAAACCTTCCTCCCCAAAAATCCTTCACTGCATGAGAGGAAAATGACTGGGGTGTGTTGACAGCCTTCAACTATCTGAAATCACTTTGTGAAGTGTTACAGGGACCCAACCCAGCCAAGAACAATCACCCTTAAAATAGAAATGAAAATTAAATACCTTTACTTTACTTTTTCATGAAAGAAGAAGCAACATGTTTCATTGGAGCACCCACTCCACCTCTGTCACTCTGACACCTTCACTGACAATCATGCTTAGCTTCTGCCAGTGCCCCAAGGAGGCCACCAGGATGGGGTCACCACACTCAGTATCCGTCTCCCTGCTCTTGGTATCTGGTAAGCAGATAATGGCTCCACGTGAACAGACCTTGCAGCGAAAGGTACCATCTTGAATTAAGGCCACCGGCAGAGAGGAACAGAGCCAGAGGCCAGTACTGGATTCCGCGGCATCCTGCCTGCTCTCCTGGTGCCATGTATCTGTGCTGGACTCCAGCCAACAGGATGCAGCCAAATATAATAGGTGATTCCACGACATTACTCCACTTTACACCAGTGTAAATAAGACTGGGCTCCTGCCCTCACTTCTCCTGTGCTACCAGTGTTGCTTTGCTGTGCGTCCGCCCATCTGAATGCCAATGCAGTCTGCCTCTGGCTTACTGCGGGACCCAGACTCTTATGCTTCAGTGCACCCTTGCAGTCGAAACAAGATGTTTGTTCATACATATTTTTAATCTTGTTGCTACCCTGGCTTCTCCTCGTTAGCCGTCTCGCACAGCCGTTGGTTCCACACCAGGGAAACAGGCCAATTATCTTGCACAGCCTAAGGGAGAGCAATGGGTCCTTGCCCGGGTGGGAATAACTGCTGTCCCATGGTGAGGGGAGGAAATCCCAGAAGTTCAGAAAGTCTCAGCAAAGCAGGGGAGGAAATGCCAGATAAATTCCTCATCATCAGAGGAAGAGAAGCACCATCCTTCTGGCAAGTGCTCTCTTTGTCGCATCCTAGAGGGCTGAGCACAGCCCTGCAGACTAATTACTGCAGGTAATGAGCCATTTCTGGAGACAGCAGCTCTTTGGGGCAGAACGTGGGGACTCACGCAAGGCTGGGCAGCTCCAGGGCACCCGCACTCTTTACAGGATGATGTGACATATGCCCACAGACTCAAAGCTGGTGAGTAGAGACCTATGTTGCCAAGCAGGACAGGCTCACCCATCACCAGTATTTCATCTCCCATTAACTTGGACCACCTTAGCCAAGCCCAGTCTCCCTAACCACACTGTCTCCTTGGAGCTGACACCTGCAGGTCAAGCTACAGTCGAGGCCATCAGCAGACAGCCTCATCCCGCTCTCCCTACGCACAGGGCAGACACATCAAGCCTGGGCTGCAGTACGCAACGGAAGAAGGTAAGACAGACACAAGCAGTATGGCTTTCAACTAAGCCAAAAACTGTTCATTTTTTCACACAGACATCACCAGATAGACCCAGTCCCTGCTCCTTCAAGCCTGTCATCACACAAGACATGGCCTCTACCTCCCATAAGAGATCTGATCTGTCAGTTCAGGCTGAGGCACGTAAAACCCAGCTCCTCCTCCTCACAAAGAGTTAAGTGATTGTACAATTTTAGCGATGCTTACCAGTGTCTGCCACGAGGGAAGAGAGACGGGAGAGGAGGACGACTTGCCATCTGGAGGTCCAGACCCTTCACCGCCTGCCTCCCCCAAGCCCTGCACCAGCAAAATGGATTTTCACACATAATCCTGCCCGCAGCCTTTGTGCCATCCCACTTGATTTTACGTGGCAGCCGCGCTCCTTTTGAAACGGTGCATGGTCCAGAACAGATTGACTGTGCAGCAAGGTGAATTACAGCTGTGAACAAAATGTCTGGGCAATTGCTATGGCAAGAGAGACTGGCATTGATTCATGCTACTGCTGCCAATTATCTCCTGGTTGCACAGTGAATACCTTATCACCTTCTTTCACCAGAGCTGGGCGGGAGAAGCTTTGCAGCCTTTGCTTTTGCCTCACTAATCATTGCTGGGCTGACAAGTCCCACGGACCGAGAACAGACTGCTCTTCTGGCTCAGAAATAGAGCCCATACCTTGCCTTCGCTCTGACTGCTAAAAACGTGCCCTCAGATGGCCTGTGATGCCATTTTTGTCTTCTAATGGAAGCTGAATGTCACTGCTTTCCCCATCAGGAATGAACGCTGGCAGACTGAAGCCCCAGTTCTGGCCACTTGCTGCAGCAGAGAGCAGCTGACCGGTCTGTCCAAGGAGAGGGCACGGGGCAGGCAGGGCTGGAAGCCTAATTCCGCTCAGTGCCATCGCCTGCCCAAGCCCACTGAGCTAGAGCTGCCCCACAGGGACAGCCTTGCACACCCCAGCTCCCGTGTCCCATCGCTGCCACCCTCGGCGCTCCTTGGAGAGGTGGAAAGTCATGATGCCAACGCCAGTCCCCTTGGAAGGAGACTAAGAAACGGTGTTTCATTCACACCCAAGTGATCTGCTCAGCATCGTCTGGATGGATTCAGGAGACAGGAGGAGAAAGGCCTTATCTGTTTGCTGTTTAGTGGTTTAATGTCAGAAAGCGTTGGGACGGAAAGTATCTCGAGCCTCACAGCCTTTGAGCTCTTTTGGTTCTGCTTCAAAAAGGCAAACCTCAAACCAAAAGAGCTCACATACAATGTAGAAATTTTCCTCCCTCTGTTGTCTCAAAAAATATGAAACCAACTTCTATCTCAGGCGTGCTGCAGCCCTGGGAGGGACACAATTCTGCATTTGCCCTGTCCCCCTCTGTACCTCCTTTAGGGGTGCTGGCCCACAAGCAGAGGTCAATCTGTAGTAACGCCACTCCAAGAGCTACCCAAACCTCATACAAATAAGACAAAGAGAAAAAGAGAGAGATCAATCTTACCCTACATAATGGAAACGGAGAGGCACAGCCAGTCCCATATCCATGTTCGCATTGCAGAGTAACCCACTGCATTTTGGACTCTCCTTCCTCTACTTTGTAATTTTCCAAGCAAAAATCTTTTTGACCCTGCAGTAATCTGTTTGTCCAAAATTGCCACCAGTGAACTGCCAGGCCTGTGTCACTACACCTCCCTCCAGTGTCCTCGTACTGACAAGGCCCGGAAAGGTGAGCTTCTCTGGATGCGGGGTGGTGAGGATAGCCATCAAACCCAGGGGCATCATCAGTTTTCTCTCCAACAGACACCAATTGCTCCTCCCCACCTCCTGGTTTCACCTACCTGACGGCTATCTGCTTACTGCGGCACTAGCCACTGCCTTGGAGCCGTGTGCGAATTCGGCATGTGAACGCTGCACTATTTTGCACTTTGCCCAAAAAGAAGGGATTGTGGCCCTGCAAAACCCTGAGACAATGTTATGTATTCATCAGTGCCATCTACTGGCACCTCCTCCCTTAATTAACCTTTACGAGCCACTCTGTGGAGTGCGGATCTCTCCAGACCCAGCACACACAGGTACCGCTGGCTCCTGTCCCCTTCCTAGCAGGGGAAAAATTCTGTGCTTCCTCCAATATCCCAGCCTCTCTGCTCTCATCAGCTGCAGGAAATAAATCAGGTGGATTCATTCTGTAATCTGCTACCAGGATTGTTTAAGTAAAATGAACATATTTTCCTGGTAGGTAAAGGATAACAGTTAAAGAAAGACTTAAGATCTCAAGAGATTCTTCATGATGCTTCTGCTAGCTGGATAAGAAGACATCAATGAAAAAAAAAAAATATCCACCCAACATATACATATACCAGCTTCTTCCTCAAAAGACTGTCTGGCCCCCTGGAACCTCCATTTCTAAGGATTGCAGCTGCAAAGAAAACCTCAAGACTTAGACGCCCAGGTGTCTTGCAGAGTGTGCTGAGCGCCTTAAAGAATGGCTCTACCATGAGTGATCTCATCCTTAATCACCACACTAGCAGGGACAGCCATTGCGGGGGGACACACATGGGTAATTGATCCAGTTTTTCTGGGAGAGAGAAGCAAGGGAATTGCAAACCTGCACACTTTGCACAAAGGAATATTTTATTAAAGGGGCCCAAGTCAAAAGCATTTGCCGTACACCGTTACTTATTTCGCTTCGCCAAAATGCCAAGGAGACTTAGCAGAGCCCCTGTGCTACGTGAGCTCTGCCCACTGAAGGAGAGCCATGCAGCACCTACCCTCATCAGGGCAATAATTACACTCACGGGAGCTTTATGAAAAAAGTCTGCCAAAATTAGGGAAGCTGGCAACAGTGGGAACATGCCAATCTAACTGACAAGTAATACGAAGGCTGCTGAGAGATGAAGGGCAAAGGACTGGAGCATAGGGGATGAAACACATCCAACAGTGCAACAAAATCGTGCTCAGATGGATAGAGTCTCCTTGACACAAGCTCTGGAAAGAGCTTCAGCTCTGAGCCACACAGGCTTAGGATTTGTGTTCTCCTTCCATGGCTCTCCTCGACATGGAGCCAAACTCAACCTTTTACACTCCTAATTAATGCCCTGTAGGGTAAGCTCTTCTTACGGCTTCGTAGGCATACGCATTAGCCTTCCTTGAGATCCCAGTGCCCCTCTCCCCTCCCTTTCTGTCTGTCCTCTCCCCATTTGGTCGCCCCCTCCCGCTTGCTTTTCACCTTCACACAGGAAACAATCTTGTAACTGGAGCCAGAAACATACTCATCCTGCAAAGAGCCACCTCAAAGCACCTAAACTCTGCCAGGAAGGTGTATGAGTTATGCACGCTCCTGATGATAAAAGTGATTAACCATTGTTATCAGGTTGCTGTAGTGTCAGCTCTGGTGCTCTCTCTAAAAAGGACAACGTGTGATGGCACAGAGTTTAGCGAAAGAGATAAAAAATGAGAATTTAAAGTCCAGATAATCCATCTTGCAGGGAGAGCAAAATGAGCTCAGTGCCTGTAATTTAGTAATGAGAAGGTTAAGATGCATCTCAATCACAGTCTGTATGTACCTGTGCAGTGAAAAATCCTGAGATTAGTGCGTGCTTGAGTCTTTTTTAATTTTAAACAAAAGCATAATGAGAAGCACAACGAAGCCTGGAGGCTGAAAATAAGGGGAGCATTTTTAGACCAAAGCGATGCACCACTGAAATAATTTACTAAGCAAAGTGGTACATTTTCTCTGATTTGCAGTTTTGGCATCCCCATCGGACGCCGTCTAAATGACATACTCTAATCTAAGCAAGAGTTATTGAGCCTGAAGTAGAAATCTTTGGAGAAAAGTTCGCGATCTGTTTTGCACAGGAGGTCAGACTAGCTGGTTAGAGATGTCACATCCTCTTGTGAACAGCCCCGTGATGGGAGAGCTGGAATCTTGAGAACTGGCAGCCAAAGAACAATAGGACACAGTAGCAATAGTCTCCCATTACCTGAGATCACAGTGCTATTAAGTCAGTACTTTAGGAGGCAGAATATTAATTAAACCCAGGGTTTCTCCAGCAGTAATGAAAATTAAGGAGATGCATAGTACCACTCATATAGACTATATGCAGTAAACAAATAATGAAGATAAACCATTGCAATATGCAGTTTGGGAACTCCTATCATATGTGTTATTATTTATTAATTGTATTCCCATAGCAATATACTTCTGCAGCACCCTGTAGCTTAAAGCTCCTTGCTTTCTAAGTGTTAATTAGGGCTCACAATAAATGCTGAGAAGTGAAGGAGGTGTCTTCGTCTCTCTCCTATATTTGTAAAGCCCTATAAGCAAAACCCAAAGGGACTTGCACAAGGTCACAAGTGAATCAATAGCACTGCCAGAAACAGAGCTCAAAACTCCTGGCTTCCAGGTTCCTCCCACAGAGAGAGAAAGGTTGGTAACAAATCCCCAAAGAAGTTGGAAGGAGCAAGAAAATCACAGTATGCAGGCTGGCTGTGCTCACAGGTGAGTTAATTAGACTGCAGCCTAATTAAAAGACAGCCTTTGCATCTTGCCTTTCTTCCTTGATGATGTGGGCAACAGGTATAGGTTGCCCATAAGTTTAAACTGTAATCTAGGAGACGGCCTCTGACCTTGGGGAGAGTGGAACAGCGCTGCGACGGGGCGAGAAACCCAGTGATTTCAATATGGCACCCCCTATGCTCGTGGAAAGCATCGCTGTTTAGAATTGCCTGCAACAGCAGAGGGAGAGAAATGAAGACACAAAAGGCTCCTCCCAGTGCTCCCTTCCACAGTAAACCTAGTTTTAGAAGCATCAAACACTTGGCATTTCAAATGAAGTTCCCAGGTACATGGGCGTTTGGCACCTCTAAAAAGCGCTCCTGCACCATCACAATTATAATGGACACACGAGTCCAAGATGCTTTTAATGGCTGGAGTTAAAGACTACTTCTGCCGAAAACTGCAAAAACAAGTGGCAATCATATACCTCTGCGTCACTTTGACGCCGGGGAAACGAGGGCATTGCTTGCGTTATGATATCTCTCCTCCCTTTTTGTCATGAACACGGTAGAAATGGAAGGGAAACAATTTACAACACACCATGAAAACTAAACATTAACCAAATATTCGACCTCCACACACAAAACCTAACAACTGGGAAAACTCTGCCACAATAAAAGAGCTTTTTTGTCTAAAGGTTGTTTTTAGAGGGCAATGGTCCGGTCGGGGAAATAGCTGGGTTTAACTTGCTTAAGTTTAAGGGTCTGATCAGGAACTTACTAGAAAAACCCCACTGTTGTCATCCCTCCCCTGTTCCGCACAGGCAGAGGTGTCATTAGCACAGGCAGCAGCCCGGCACCTCTGGGGAACAGAGGTTTTCAGTTACCTAAGGAAAAATGCAGTCCAGGTTCTTATGGAAACCTGCAGTTCACATGAGGATGAATAGTTGCAAAAGGAAATACCAAAGTGTCCCACTACAGAATCAGTTCACGAGTGGCCGGAGGTGAAATGCTAAAACCGACACAAGCTGGGGCGCGCGGAGGGACTGAACCACAGAGCCACAGCGTCCAGGAGCTGCCCAAGGCAGCTTCACACAGGCTGCACGTCCAAGATAATTCCCTGCCAAGACAGACACCCTCCGGACGCAGACAATGCTGAAAAGCGTAAGTGTTTGGCAGATGACAAGGGAAAAGAACATCTGCAAACTCTGAAGGTAAAAGACATTACTCTTGCCCTTAATAACACACAGGTGTATTTTCCCCTATCTTGCCTGCCAAACATTTCAAGCCAGTGTTGCATTTCCTACTAAACCATGATGCCCACACAAGAAACTGAAGTGAGCAATGGCCCATGAGATGGTACAGTGCTTTGAAAATGAAGTTTCCAACAGCATCTGAGATAACGGAAGAGAAATGGAGGGACCAGAAGCAGCAATGAATGAACACAGAGAGACAGGATTTCTCCGTACATCAGAGCTCTGAGCTTCAAAATCACGTGGAAATCCCAGCTTTCCTGCTTTTAACAGGAAATAACCCAGGAGACAGACCGAAGGCTCTGAGGTGATTCATTTTCCAACATGACAATGCAGCCTACAGCCAGAGCATCACATTGCAGCCATGCTGCCTGTTACTCAGTGGGAACAAAGAGCAAAGAGCAAGAGGGAAGAGATCCAGCGAGGCACGGTGCGGGTCTGCCACTGCAGTGTTCTCTCCTCCTCACAGCTCACCTAGCTGAAAGCAAGGGCTCTGTGCAAGCTGGGGCTGTCGGCACCTACACAGAGAAGAAACCCATAGTGCCAAGCAGCCCCTTTTCCCTGCTCGGTGGACAGCACTACGTGCACTTGCTTAGAGCCCCTCTGGCATTCAGGGGGCAGGTAGCACTGCTGGTTTGCTCAGCACAGAAGGGTTAAACGGCCCATAACTCCAGAAAGGTCTGGTTGCAAACAAAAGCCAGGGGAGCTCACATCTTTATGAACTTTTATCAGCTACCAGTCCCTTTTCTGTTTTGTGGTCACCTATCACTAAAATTAAATAATATTTGGTCTTGTCACTACGTTAACCAAGAGATACTGCATACTCAGAAAGCCAAACTCATTCTGACCTGCTGGATACTCGCTCCTGATACGCTGGACAGGAAAGCGCAGCCTAAGATGGAGAGAACAGGGGACTCATCCCTTGGAAATGTAAATGCCTGATGCCTACCCAATTCTCATAAAAAAGCATTCCAAAGAGGTTAGACACAGAAGGCTTATAATTGGGATGATCCTACACAGGCATATCAGTAGCTGATGCTAAACAGCATGAAAAAACCTGATTCCCAGCCCTGCAAAGGATCTGGGACAGAGAGCATTAGCAGCAAAATGTAATGCCCAGCCTTCACACGCTGTCTTTACAACAGGCAGCCAATATCCCCGCAAAGCTGCCTGCCTGTTTCATATCTGTATTATCTTCCACGCTCATTTTGGTCCTGATGTCGAAAAGGTGCTGTTCACCATTTCCTTCCAAAAGTCACCTCCCCAGTTCTCCACAGCCATGAGCTGCTCATATATTGCCGTGCCTTGAGAAGCTGGGATAAGTACACTCCAAAACCCAAAGAAAAATACAACAGTGCTGGGTGCTCACCAGAAATACAGGGTAGCACTGTAACATGGATGCAGCGCTTTCTGCTACTGTGCCAGCATTTTAGGAGTATTCCTGGTTTTCTTCTCTCTTCCTGATGCTTCCTTACAAATCAGGCTCTCTCCCCACCTGGTCCTCCTCTGATAAAAGTCTCGTTGCAGCTGCAGAGAAAGGCAAGCCATTTCACTTGCATGGCTGTCTCTGCATTGCAAGCTTATTTGTATGAGACACTGCCACCCAGCACAATTTGCATACGTACCAAAATGCGAGACCTGCACAAAATGAAGCAGGAAAACCATTTGTCTCTCCCCTCGGAAAAGGTTAATGGCATGGATACTTTGCAAATGTTTACTATGAAGTGTTTCCTAAGCCCCTGAGCTATAGAATTTGTACATAAAAGGAGGTTCACCCTCTTCCCCCAGTCCCACAATCCTATTTGCTTCAGATTAACACGAGTGACCTCCACTTCACTTCAGCTTCATTCATCTCCCACGGAGCAGGGCCTGGTTTTACTGAATTATTTCCCTGCCATCCTGAAATGCTATTCAGCTGCATTGGAGGGGACAAGGCTGCAGATGCAGGTGTGAGCTTTCTGTTCCATTAACCGTTCAACAGCTAGACCAAGATTCCTATTTAAACCTCAGTCAAATCAGGAGGGCTGCAGAAAACCAAGACGTAACTACAAGATACCTGGACTTAACACACCAGAACATCAGGTCCAAACACGTCATAAAGAAAGCAGGGGTGAACTACATCCTGGTGATTACGTGCGATCAGACATGTCAGGAGACAAAGCAGCCCTGCCATGAAGCACCACATCTCAGCCCCTCCTGCAGCTCCCTCCCTCTCTGTCCTCGACGGTGTCAGTCACCCAACGTGCCCCACAGTTCCTGTCTTCAGAGTGCATCAGAGGCCCTGGAATGGGTGCTCTTTGAAACGGCTTAATTTAAATTGACGTATGAAGTGTCACCTCCAAATTAAGCCAGGCTGAAAAAAAATCCCTTCAGGACGTTTCTGTCCCTTCTCTCTTTCTTTCTTCCCCTCTCACTTTGTTTAAAAGAGGGCGTACATGTCCCTCACCTCTCTGGCCATCAATAGGAAACAACTCCTACCTGGAAGGTGTCTTCAGTTGCAGACTACGAGGGCGAGGAGGGTATGCCCTCATTTCCTCAGTCTTCCAAGAATAACAGGCCAGACTGAAGTCCCTCCACAAGTCAGGTCTCCTGTGTCAGACACAAACCCAAATTATTCTGGCACATAAACACAGATCTGTGCTGAAAGAATGGCCATTGGGCAATTAATAGAACGAGCATTAAATCTGTCTCACTCCTTTGTTCTCCAGGCAGGCTGCAAGATTGACTGAACCCTTTTACTTGGGAAAACAAGTATTAAGCCCGATCTTCAGCTGGCAGGAAGCCACACAGTGCTATCAATTTCTCTACTACACTGACCGAAATTTTGACCTACGGCTTCCCCCTGCATCAAAACTCTTACTTCCTACCTGCACCTCCCCTACCTTCAAACGGCACAGTAATTCCACTCGCTATATTTTTACAGACCAGGGCCAGATTTTCCCAGACCTGACGTTGTTTTTCACCTTGCAATTTGGTTCTGGTTTTCCTGCCAGCCGGACACCCCTACCGGGCTTGCCCTTCTGCCTGCCCACCCTGTTCTGTCTCATGCACGCAGGCTGGGCTGAACAGCTGTAAGGAAAATTCGGATGCTTTCTGGAAGTGCCACAATCCCCGGCTCAGAGCAGCCATCCCGTGCAGCACCCAGGCTGCCTGGCAAATCCCACTCCCATTCGGAGTAGATTGCATCAGGTTTGGGAGCTTTTGCTGTGATGTGCAAATAATCACACAGTTCAGCCACAATCCATAAATATTGTATTTACGTGTTCTGCTCACTACCACAAATCAGCATCCTGCCTAAAGAAGCAGAGCCCTAAACTTAAAGTAGAGCAGAGACGTATAAAGGACTGGTGACAGTAACTGTCCTGCTCTCGCGGAGCAATGGAATCGGACCATTTCCAAAGGATGGAATACATTTTGGGACAGTCTAGGTGCACAAGGTCAATACCTTCCGCACCCAGACTGTCCCAACATGTATTCCATCCTTTAGCTCCCCAAAGATTTACATACCATTCTTTATTCTGCACAGACAGGAGTTTGCTTTTGCTTTGAGTGAACGGTGGTTGGTTTTTTTTGGTTTAAAAAACAAACCCATGATTTTACTGAAGATCACATGTGACTCTTGTGATGAGCAAAGCCATTTTAAACAGTCCAGAACCTGGGGGAACACAGAGGGTGTTGTGTGGGCCCTTCTTCAACGCACACACATACTGAACTCCAAAAAAGCCAGAGACTGATGAAGACTGGTAGGACAATCAGAATAAGAGAGATCCCTCTATGGGAGACCACAGCAGCCGCCTTTATTTAGCTTAACCAAACAGAGACTGAGAGGGGTCATCACGGCAATCCAGAAATAACTCAAAGGCAAACGCCAAGGAAGAGAAATAGCTACTCAAGATCAGTGACTAGGAATAAACAAAGAAGAATAAAAAGGCCATAAGTAAATTTGGACTGTAAATTATAATGTTTCTATTACCAGAAGGATGAGGCAGAAGCTACTTTTCAACAGAAATAAAGGGGAAAAGAAACCACTAACCATCTTCGGGAGTTCATAAAGCAGGCTCCAGGATGTGGTACCTGCAGTCAGAGGGGCTGAATCAGGCTCCCTTGAGCTTCCTCGCTACACTGGGTGCTCAGCTCAAACCCAAAGAAGAAAAAAATATATAGGAAAATGTCAACATTCACCACTGCTGTCAAAAATCTCTCATTAAACTAGGCCACAAATGCAGCGAGCTCTGCAAGGAGGAATGCCCAGAGGAGAAAAATGGCATCTCGGTGAATTCAGGCTCCCTGGTCATTTGTGCCTCTCCATCACAAACACAGACACTTGCCCCACGCTTGCTCTCCAGGATGAATTGAGCTGGGTTTTTTTTGTAGCACGTCTACAGTGAGGCATCAGGAAACTCTCTGTAAAAGCTACTGGAATAACTCTCCCCAAAAGCACTTTCTTGCAGTGAAACAAACCGTTGAGAGGAAAAGTGATCAAGTTTTTCTGGACTCCTATTTAGTCTCTGTAACTAGAATTTGCAGGAATCAGAAGGGAAGATAAATGCTTCCATCTCTAGTTACAACTTTTCTAAGGAATTGTGCTGGTTTTTTTTCCCCAACAAACACTGTCCATCAACGTTTGCGATTTATGGCCCAAGAGACATGGAATGCAGAAAGTAGGCAAACACATAAAAGGAAGCAGAACGTCTACTTCTTAAAATCTTTTTTAACATTTTGCAACATACACTGCAGATAAAGAAGGAGGAAACTCATTTGGCCTGAAATAGCCAAAACAGGTTTTAAGAGCTTATTTTCCAAGCTGAGAGGTCTAGCATAGCATATCTTTTTCTTTTTTTTTTTTCCTTTTTTTTTTAAAGGAAGAAAAAGGACACAATAGCCTCACTCATTCAGCATCTTAACTAAGGATTTGGTGTTCCAGGTTCGACACAGAAGGATTATATGCTGGATTATGTGATGCTTTACGAAGATGTTCTCATTTAGGAGATGGTGATCTCTCTGCCTGTAGGTCTCTCCTCTGAAAGCCTGGCAGTGCCACTGAATGACCATTTATCACGACCAAAACACTAGTGAGCTCATTCTTGTCTCCTTGCACGCACGGAGCTTGCAACCATCTCTTTAACTTGCCCCAGGAGGTAAAAATATAAAAGGAAAATGAAAGGAGAGAGGGAAATCAAGAAAATGTGTAAAAAATATGTGGGGAGGGACACAGGGGAAAGAAACCCAGTGCAGGAAACAAATACCTCCTTGCTGTACACTTCCACTGCCACCTTCTCCAAACTGTATCCATGTCTCGCTTTAATAGAATCTTCCTATTTTGCAAACACTTCCAAAATAAATCGAAGCCTTTCTGTCAAATACACAGTGAAAGGAATACCGATAGGTTTGTCTTTGCTTTCACATTCTTTTTCTGTCTCACCTCCACCCGACCCAGCAGGGGTGCAGAGTGGCACGTCGATCTGCTGGGAGATCCGTCCGCGCTCCGCACAGCCCTGCCGCTGGGTGGGTTGAAGGCAGCTGGCCCAGGGCAAGCTCCCACCTTGTGTACACCACAGCAACAGGGCTCTACTTACGACACAGCCAAAAGCTTGCGATTTCCTGTAACATTTCAGAAACTGGTTGGGAATCATCTAGAATTTCTTAAGGTACTGAAATATGAGGTGTCCCGCCACAGGGAGAATTTAATCTGAATATGGCTGGAGATGCAGCACATGCACACACGGGCACAGATGCCGTCAGTGCTCGTGGACAAAAGGGTCACTCGAACACAGCTGGCTCTCAGACAGAATCCAAATGACCGAGGAAAGCTTATCCTTGCTCTTCCACACATGCATCTTCAAAGCGCACTGGTCAGTAATGGAACAGATCCTCTGAAGGAGTCACTGGTACCTGTAACTCATTCCTACTACTATCCTGAGAAGGGATGAATCAAAATATTCATTTCTAGGCACTGGCTGAGGGATCAGCCCCCCATTCTGCATGGAGAAGCAGGAAGGATGCCTGTCCCTGTCCTACACCACTTACAACCCCTGTTACTGGCAGCACACCAGTAAGGGAGACGAGAGGACAGGGAGCTCAAGCAATGACAGCACAGCACGGAAACCACGTCTCCGTTCAGCCCCTGCCTGCCTGACGCCAGGTAACAGGAACTCATAGACCCCTCGGCAGGGGGACATTTCAGGGAAGTATCAAAAAACCAACCCAGTAAAATAATGGCTACCAGAGATGTGATGAGCTTTCCAGAGGCATAGGGATGTGGATGTGACCAGAGAATCCGCAAGTGAATCTCTCAGGACTGCCAGAGTGAAAATAATGGTCAGCATCTTGACCCAGTCATAGGTGAGACTGCTGAAGAGATGCTGCCTGGTGAAGAGTCCTAAAGACCAAGCTCCCACTATAAGGAGGCAGTTCCTTCCACTTTTCAAAGGGCAGAAGCCAAAAACCTGTCCAAAATATGATCAACAGCTACTTTAGTTTTATCACAGGAGCAAACTCAATCAAAAGGGATGGTAAGTTGTGCAAAATAACTTATTGGACTTCTTTTACTTCTTTCCCACAAAAAAGAAGGTGCTTGTCAGTCCCATCAGAATGCCTTTGATCTCAAGACCAATCTAAGCAACAAAATAAAAAGAAACTAAAGAAAAAATGAAAAAGGCTCTCTGGGAGAGTGTAATATGCACACATCTCCCCTGCACACACAGCTTCGCCTCTGCCTCCCCAGCCACACATGGGAGACTCCTGAGAGCTGGCAAGGTACAACCCAGAGAACAGCCCCACGCACCGTGACGTCCCTCAAGCACTTCCTTAAGGCTCTACCAGATTCTCCATTCTGCTCTATCTTTGTTCATAAGTGACCGAGGTTTATTGTGCTATAGCTACATTTTACAGTCATACGTAGTGCTCTTCTCAACAGCATTCCCCCTAAATTCCCAAGAGTAGGGAAGCACAGTCCGTCAGGTTTAAGGATGTTCTGCATTTTTAATTTTTGAGGCCATCATCATTGCTAGATTAAAATTGCACTGGCTGAGTCTATCTACAAAACCACAGTTATCAGCCCTCCACAGGCTTGCAGAAGGTTAGGCCAGCCAGGCAGGGAAACCTAAAATTCAAGAAAGCCTGTCTGTGTATTAGGTCTTAATTTAGAAGTGGCTTGGATATTTCAGCACTTACTTAAGGTTAGGCATGCAAGTCCTGTCACTGAAGTCACAGGAGCTATTTGTGGGCTCAGAACTTAGAAACGTATTGAGCACCCTCCTGGCTTGCGACTTCAGATCGTACCATCTGCGAAGCAGAGCCTGCTGCTCAATACCCCTTTACATGGTGATCCTACCTGCTCTAGCATCTAAAAGCCGCTGTATAATAATTACTTAATTTAAATGACATAAGTTGAGATCAGACTAGCCTTAAGTTTGGCTTTTTTGGGAAAAACCAGAAAGCATCCATAGATGCACATTGCCTCTTCTGCTGTCAGCAAAAATGTTGCTACTGATTTCATGAAAACCAGGATTTCGTTGCAACATTTAATACTCTTGAGTGTCACTAAGTAAAAGTGGGACTGTCCCAGATTCTCCTACAGTTGTTGAACAGGACAGTCTAAAGACAAAAGCAGAACTGTAAACCGTGCTACTTGAAGTGACGACGATGATCGGAGGAACAAAGAGGAGAACTAATATTTCTCTGTAGTGCTGGATGGTCCTAGCAAATGCTAGAAATGGCAACAGTATTCAGGGATGGACACAGTTTATTGTTCCCAGAAAGCTTTCTCATAATTTCAATTGTTTTATGCCTTTAGCCTTTATTTTACAAGATTTCTGCCTCGGTTTGCTCTGGCTCTCTGCAACCTGGAAGCTGAACTGCCAACCACCGTGCCGCAGAGAGCCTGAGACACCAATCTCGAGACGTGGAAAAGTTCCTCACTGTCTGCCGAAGCCCGCTGCTTCGGAGATCCCAGCAAACCCTTCCCATCACAGGGCTGCTCTGCCTGGCTGGTGGGCAAGCAAGCAGCAAGTCCAAGGAACAGGCAAATACTTAGCGATCCTTTTGGCACGAAGGCTCCTGTTGAAGGGAATGAAAAGTTCATTTGTATCCGCACACACGGAACGGTTTGTAGGGCTACCCCTACTGCCGTGTACTGCATCCACAGGGTCACACCGCAGGCAAGGGAGAAAGGGGCTCGTTAAGTCACAGAAATTCAGTCAACCTGTCCAGATACAAGTCTCAGGAGAACACCCAATTTGGATAGCTTCCTCAGCCCTCCCGAAGCTCTGTTTGTGATCAATTAATCTAGACATACAGAAATGACAATAACTTGATAGATCTCAGTATGCAGGAGGCCATTTTTAAAGCATCATTATGTGCACTAGAAAGCTTTGACACTCATGACACCATAATTATAATCAAGCCTCATCTGGCATTACCTAGCATTGGGGAGAGTGTAGTGGGGGGTAGTTCAGTTTAATTCGTAATCTAATTAAAATTCTATTTTGTTCCAGCAGCCAAAACCATCTCCCATTTTAAAAGCATAACAATGCATACCTGCAATTATGAATTAAGTCGTTTCATTTAAAAGCAACGGCACCTCGGATGTTCTCGCGGAAAAACATGAATTACACATCTCTAATGCGGAACTTGCCAATTCTGGCTCCTTACAGCCCAGTACTGATGTAAAATCAAAAAATTACAAAGGTGGAAAGCTCACAGCTTTGCAGGGCAAAGGCGCGGCTGTATTTCATGCTTCACAAAACTAATTCTGTGCAGCACAGACATGAAAGTAAATTTTTGGGGTGGGGTTAGGGGAGGATGCTTGAATCTCTTCACAGTTGCCTAGTTCAGTTACAAAGTTATTAGCCCCATTGTGGGAATTACAAGGCGCAATACCACATCTTGAATAATTCAGGAAGTCGGATTGAAGGATGGGAGCAATGCCTTCGCACTTTAAATCCCGTCTC
The DNA here is from genome assembly GCA_013398295.1 of Chionis minor. Lineage (NCBI taxonomy): Eukaryota > Metazoa > Chordata > Aves > Charadriiformes > Chionidae > Chionis > Chionis minor. The sequence continues at coordinate 329,580 of VZSF01003241.1, read as the reverse complement.
CCTCTTCCCCATACAGATCTCCTGTGACTCCACTAAACATAAAGCAGCAGGCAATAAAAGAACCAGCCATTACTGCAGACAGCTGCATAAAGCCCTGCTCCCTCCCTTCTCCCCCCTTGCGCCCATCAGAAATGACTCTGAATCCATCCTTCTCTTCTTTCTGCTGACTTGTGAATGAGAAAGGGAAAGCAAAGATTATTGATCTGATCTCCAAATTCAAAAGCGCAGAGCGTCCCCAGGCTCCAAGAGAGGAAATCCCTGGTAAGGTCGTGTTAATACCACCCTCTATCTGGCAATACTTCGTACAGCTGACAAAACTTCCAAGGTGCCCATTATCACAGTTCTGGGGTGAAATCAGAAAGTCTGACTGGGGTTTATAAATCCCAGTTTAACACATGTGCACTGCAATTTATGAACAGGGTGCATTAATGGCTGGGCTCAGCATCACTAAATCAGTCCCTCCCGCTACAAGCATGAAGTAAAGATGGATAAATCAGAGCATTTCATTTAGGGTGATTTACATTGCAGATAAATCAACAGAGTGATTTGTTGACACGTTGCAGGATCTTCTGATCTCTTTCTGGTTTTCCATCAATCAAAACTTTTTGAAATTACATCACTAAATTGCAGACTAGAGAGGCAGGGCCATAACTCACGTCTCAGGGTCAAAACCAAGCAGGATCATGGTACAGAGCAATGGTTTGGTTGGGCTGGGCTGGTGATGAGGCAGCTGGGGTCAGTTCCCTGCTCTGGGACTCCTCACACAATCTGGAGGCCAAATTTTGCATGGGATCCACTCTCCTGTCTTCTTCTATAATTCCTCAGTCCCACACCCCCATGCATGGATGGGAGACCACAGCACGTCTCCCTGAGGGTCGGATCACGAGGATAAACAACTTCAGAAGAGCATAGGGTGTTAAACACTAAGGCAGGCACACTGCCAGGCACTCAGGGATCCTGACCACCCCAGAGAGCCATGAGAAGAAGCTGAAGTCTCCCTCAAGGTGGCAAAGTGATCACTTATAGATCATGGGGACAGATGTAAGACAGGGTGACCTAGAAGAGCATAGACTCAGGAGTGTTTCTGAGGAGCTCCAGCTGGGCTGTGCAAAGATCATGAACGTAATTTTCACAATGGGGAAGATAATTTGCAGAAAAACCCACTGCCTGCCCTCAGGATACACAGTTTCCTAAAAGACTGCTGTAATCATCCTGCTTGGTCACCTTCGTAACACCAGCCATAGAAACAATCCAGAAGAGATGGCAGGAGAAGATGGCTGAAGGCACGTCCTGTGAGGAGCAGCTAAGGGCTTTGGGTTTGTCTGCTTTGGAGAAGAGGTGGCTGAGGGGCAACCTCATTGCTCTCTGCTGCTTCCTGAGGAGGGGAAGTGGAGAAGGAGGTGCTGATCTATTCTCCCTGGTATCCAGTGATAGGACATGTGGGAATGGTTCAAAGCTGCACCAGGGGAGTATAGGTTTATCGCCTATATATGCAAGGTATATCCAAGAAAGAAATCAAAGTACCTTATTCCCGAAGCCTCAGTCTCTGTAGTCTGGAACAATCCTCTTCAATCCCATAATTATTTCAACAGTTTAGAAATCTAGCTGGATTTTGCCAGTTTCGGAGTGATTTCACACTCCAGAGATGCTCGCCGAGGACAATGCAGAACTACAGTGCAATTTTTTTTAAATACTAGTTGATTCAATAACTTGCACTTTTAAGCATACTGCATGATTATCGGCACATAAAACACCGTAACGCTTCTGAGCTCTGGTAAGATGCGCGCCTTGCAGTAACTGCACGAGCTCCAAGCCCAGCCCCAGTGTGCTTTGGCTCCCGGATATAGGGCATATTCCAAACCTTACCAAGTGCTAGCACAAAGTCATAACACCTTATTTGTGCAGCCTCTCCCACAACGGTGACTTGAGATCTACCCTTCAAATATTTACACACACACTTCACACACCAGACTAGACACTGTTGAAGCAGAGCTGTGGGTATGCATAATACACCTTTTTTTTTTCCTATGATATTGTTATGAAGTAGGAGGTGAGATTATTCACATATTAGGCCTTCAGTCTCCAGGGAACTGTCTGTGGTTTCTATATTTATACTGTCAGGGTTGTCACAGAAAATAACTGCAAGAGATTTTGATCTTGAAAACCGATGAAAATTTAAAAAAATCCGTGGCATTTCCACCTCAGCCCCAAAGCTGGGGGAAACGGAGGCTCTCAGATTTTTGCTCTCCTCTTCCTTAAAACAAAAAGCCAGAGTAAAGCTGCAGGAGGCCACCACACAACTGGCAATCATAAAATTGATCAGGCTATCAAACAACTGTCATCAAGAAGCGGAAAATAGATTAATGAGCATTCATTATTGACTGGTCAAGCAGCCTGGCAACAGCTCTCTTCAAACGCTGACAACAGAAGGAATCTCTAATCATTTCCAAGCAGGACGGGACCTTTCTTGTGCCACTGGTCAGCACAGTTCTGGGATTTTGCTCTTCACCATATGGGGAAGATAAAAGAGGACTTAGATACAATTCCAGCTGCTGTCTAAGCACAAATATTCCAAAATTTGAATTTCCTGTCATATAAGCACCAAGAAAAATGTGCACATCTAGATCAAGAGATGCACAACTAAATATTTTCAACAGCTTATCATGGGTTGCTGTTTCAGAGAAGGCTGCCTCTTACCTCATGAAAACACTAATAGTAACCTTTTGAAGATGAGCAATGAAGAAGCGGTGCGAAAATGAAAGGGTTCACATGGTAGACATCTTGATCCCCGCTATATCATTGCCACTCCGTGGCCAGCAGAACTGCTCACGTTGGATCAACATTGCCACTCCGGTGCACTGCCCAGGTCCATTGTGTTAGTCTGGGCGTTGAATTACCCTAACTTTATATATAGCTCAGCGTATGTAGCATACACACAGATTATGTTTTCTGGATCTGGCCAGTTCAGATAGGATGTACACACGTTTTAGGTCATCAGCCCATATGCTCACAGCTGGCTCCTGTTCAAAACAGCCTGGCTCCAAGGGCCTTCCAGGCGCAGAGCAGAGGGTATTTATTTTATCAGGTTTCTGAAGAAGTTCAAGAACATTGTACAAAAGGCAATGAAAGGGGTGGAAAGTACCTTATGTCAGCAGTTGGCTCAAGACACATGGACTTGATGGTTTGAACGCTGCCAAGACTGGGATTGTGTTGTTATTGAGCAGCAGATAAACCGCAGCATTGTACCAAACGGGTATTGGTGGTTGTGTTAAAAAGAATATTCTACATCAACGGATGAAAAGTGGGTGCCTTCTTGGTTTGCTTGAGGGACTGTTTCAATGAGGTAAAAATAAACAAAGGCAGGGATTTGGCAAAGGCCAAAGACACAGCAGGGAAGTTCCATCTCAAGAAACCTCTGTACTACGTAACTACAACTCACATCTATTCACTGTCCCACAAGGTAGGTAGTACAACCCACACACATTTACCTCCCACACATGGCTGGGGCGTTCAAAATCACCACTGACTGGAGCAGCACAGAATGAGTCCTGCAATGCCCAAAGGGCCCAGTGACAAAGAACCAGAGCAGCTACTCACTCTTCTACAGACAGTGACACTGTGGGCTCACCTGACTCCACCACGTGTGTTACATCTGTCCGACTCTTTAAGTACAGAACAGGGAAAAAGGAGGGTGAAAGGGCTGGTATGGTCTTACTCAAGCCTCTCTCTTCTCCCCAGTGCTACTGCCCCTCTCCTGAAGGAACTGAAACACACAGCAGAAGCAGCTGGCTCTAAAATTTACAGAAATTTATAGAAACTCTGCAATATGCTTTGCCTTCTGCATGGGGACCCATATCTTCTCCCATATCCCACGTAACCTTGTTGTGTGATTCAGAAGACCTACGAGGGTAACAGCACTAGTGATGCATGTACACATCACATCACATCCACATCCACACAGTAAGGAGTTCCCTCTGCCTCCATTCCTCAGGTCACTTAAGCATCATCATCAGTATTGCAGTGGGGCCTGCAAGACCCATCTCCCAGACCAGGACCCCAGAGGACCGAATGAGCACAGTCTTCCCCAACAAGCTGATAAAAAAAATATAGAGCATGAAGTAACATGCAGGTACAGCTAGGGATGCAGAGAATCACAGAATCATAAAATGTCACGGGTTGGAAGACACCTCTGGAGATCATCCAGTTCAACCCCCCTGCCAGAGCAGGGTCACCTACAGCAGGTGGCACAGGATGGTGTCCAGGCGGGTTGGGAATGTCTCCAGAGTCAGAGACTCCCCCACCTCTCTGGGCAGCCTGTGCCAGGGCTCTGCCACCCTCACAGGAAAGAAGTTCCTCCTCATGTTTATGTGGAACTTCCAATCAAGTTTGTGCCCATTGCCTCTTGTCCTATCACTGGGCACCACTGAAAAAAGACTGGCCCCCTCCACCCGACACCCTCCCTTGAAGTATTTATAAGCATTGATGAGATCCTCCCTCAGTCTTCTCTTCTCCAGACTGAGAGAGACCCAAATTCCTCAGCCCTTCCTCATAAGAAAGATGTTCCAGTCCCCTAATCATCTTTGTAGAGGAGGATTTAGGTAAAACGTGGGAATAGAATCATAGAATCATAGAATCACTTGGGTTGGAAGAGAGCTTCAAGATCATCAAGTCCAACCATAAACCTCTGCCAAAACCACCCCTAACCCATGTCCCTCAGCACCACGTCTGCCCGGCTTTTAAACACCTCCAGGGACGGCGATTCCACCACCTCCCTGGGCAGCCTGTTCCAATGCCTGATAACCCTTTCGGTAAAGAAGTTTTTCCTAATATCCAACCTAAACCTCCCCTGGCACAACTTGAGGCCATTTGCTCATAGTGCTGCCCATCGTCAAAAGAAGATGAATAATCTTTAATAAATGCTGCTGTGGAAGACAGAGTTTTGAGGCCAGATAAGAAGGAAGAAAACAAAGTTTTACTGGGGATCATGAAGGAACAACCTCCCATATGAGATTCAAAGTCCAACGGTCAGTGGTCAAAGACCCCCCCAACAGGCTAAGCAGCCTTTCTGGTTAGTTCCAGTGAGATAATGGGAGTGAAGTGGTTCCTCAGTCCTTCCTAGCTGCCACTGACTTCCAGAGTGGCTGAGCTAGTGCCTAGTGTCAGGCAAGTTGGCTGGAAGCAGCTTCAGGAGAGTGGGCAAGTAGAAATCAGGGAAAGGAAGATGAGCAGTTTGTGCTGACAGGAGGGAGAAGGTGAAGGGCAGTGGAAAGATCTTCAGAGAGCAGCAAATGCAGCCATCAGTCTGGAGAGCTGACCCTTGCAGTGCCAAGAGGAGTGAAGTAAAATGAGATTTAACAACTTTCATTGCTCTCTGAGAAGGATGATGCAGGGAGCTGAGACAGAAGATAAAGGGGGCCTGGATGGAAGAACTTTATTTGTACCTGAGCTTTAAAAAAAAAAAATCCCAAACAAAACCAGCAGGAGCCTCGCCATATGCTCTGGATGCACTTGGCAAAAGCATCAAAGTAAAAAATGTCTGAAGATAACCCAAGCACAGATCATAATTTAGTCTAAGCCAGTATCAATGATGTAGGTAACTCCAAAGCTCTACATTCACTGAGACAAAACACCATTAGTAGCAAAAAAAAAATTAAAGCCATTTGCTCTGAGGTCAGTGAGATCAGAAAATGTGAAGAAATTGAATTCTGCTACCTCATTTTAATACCATGTATTTTCCAAAATGAATAAATCGTCATGCCACAAACCCCTGGTTTTTGTAATGGGGGCAAACACCCTCTCTACTGCCCTTTCATCAGTTCAGTGCTCCCCCTCTGCATCTTCCTTACCAGCAGCATCTTTTTTCTAAACTGAGTGAAAGCAGAGGTAAAAATACCACAATCAAAAAGAAAAAAAGAAAAACAAAAAAGATAATCCCAACTCTTGCAATTGTTTGCACTGTTAGCGTCCCCCTGACAATCTGTCACAATGAATCACTCCCCAAAGGGAAGCTGTTCCGGGATGCAGATCGTTCACAGTGCTGTGATGTCCTGCTTAGGACCAATTTGAAAACAACATTTCACCAAAGATCAAAAAAACGCCCCAGGATAACCTTTAGCCCAAATTATCAGCTGAGGTCCCAATGGCTTTTACACATTCAAGTAACCTCTTTCCCTCCCACCACCGGCTTCAGCTTTCCACAGAGAAGAAATTAATAAACTCAATCCCCACAGGCCATTTTATTTATTAACGGGCAAAATTCTCTCAGTTCCTTCACTGCTTTTCCCACAGCTACCAGACAATGTTCAGATGCCCTTCTGCTTGTGTTATCAGTGTACAGCTAAATTTCATTTAATTCAATTATGAGTGAAAGCCACAGGAAGCCAATATGACAACTCCACCAGATAATCTTCTACTTATCTGCCACGATTTCATCCATAAGGCCCTTTTCTTATTGTACTTCAAGATTCCTGACTGCCTCAGTCTAATTTGTTTATTTTAAGACAAAAGCAGTAATTTCTCCTTTTAGTCATGTCAAAGATTTTGGGATGTAGGTAGAGATAAATGAATTTTTGAGATACCTATTTCTTAAATAGTCAAACATTTGCTTTTTACACTGTTAAATTAGAAAAAGTAAACGGTTAATTTTCAGCACTGGAAGGGACATTAGTCTTGCTGAGTGCTTCTAACAGAGAGATGCACTCAAAAAAATCACTGTGCAACGCACAAAGTATAAATAAGTAAAATAAAATAAAGCCATATAATTATATGGCATTTTAATGGGGTTTTATAATTATATTGCATTTTAATGGGATTTGGACAATTAACTCCCTTCAGCTCTTTGCAAATCTCTGCCGTAGGCAATAACCTTGTGCCAGTGTCCACCCCAAACCCCTGTGTAAAACAAACTCCAGGGTGACTTCTGTCTCCGCTGAAGTATAGTCACCCCCGTAATGAAAACCAGCCACCGCTGACCTGTTACAGTGCCTGGAACACAAAGCAGGAGAGCTCTGTTTAGCCATAAGCTAACAGGGGATTTCACCACACAAGATGTAATGCCGAGAGCCTGGGACAAGTAGCCTCATCCCATCCGTTTTCCTCTGCTCCACAGTCCAGCAAGGTTGACTGCGAGGGAAGAGCATCATTTCATCAGTCACTAATGCCACCACGTCTTAAATGAATATGGAAGGGGAGGTTGCCTTGGGAATCTCCCCCTGAATGCTAACCTGTGCCAACCTGTTTCTCTCGTAAGAGCTGGCGAGGCAGGACAAGTTCACAGAGATAAACTTGTGGGTCAGGAAATCTAACTTCTCCTTGGGAACTACATTTCTAAATAAAACCCATCCTTTTAGTGCGGTGCTATTTATAAGGGCTGCAAGTTTATGCTGCTCACTCCCTATTTAGTCTAGCCTTTCTCCAATATTCATTATCTCACTCTTGACTTCTCGCTGTCTGCATATCCATTGTCACCTCTCATTTAGGAGTGACTCATTCTTAAAAGGATTTAGTCAGCTGTGAACAGCCAGGCTAAGTACTGTGCATGGCACAGCCAGGGAAAGAGGAACTCTAGAAACGTCTGGCCAGATCTATTCAGATAATCTCCATTGCAGACAGAGCAAGCAGGCAGTCCAAATAACCCACCTTGAGTCTTTGACTCCCAGAATTTAGGGTCAAATTATTGTTGCTGTCATGCAGACTTTAGACTGGGTAAAAGGTGCAGGAGCCTTCTCCACCCCAGTGCTGCCCATCACGCCCCTCCAAAGCAGCAGCTATTTACCTCCCTTTCTCCTAAGCACAAGAAGCAGAACAGAACATTTTACCATCCGTCCAGCAGCAGCATCCGAGAGCAGAAATTTCACCCACTATCCTATTTTTCTACATGCCATAAAAACCCCTTCCCTGAGGAGCTCATCATCCCTTGTTGGAGCTGTCGGGGCTCATTCCTGGCTGGGCAGGGGTGCCGTCTAGTGGGACTCATCCACAAACACGGCTCTATTAGATCTCATCCCAGTTTCTGGCTGTCTTCTCCCTTGAGGAACTGGCTGGGTGGGTGGCTCCCAGGTCCACCCAGGGAGCTGCTTATGGCACAGGAGGTCAGGAGAAGCGAGAGGCTGCTACTAGGGCTTGAGGGAAGAGCGCGCCGTGCCACCCTTATACCTGTGGGAAATGACAAGCCAGCCTCGGTGTCCAGGATAGCTGGATGTCCTCTCCCATCAGCTCTCTGCTTACTCACTTGGGAAAGGAAAAGTAAGCCCTATATTACACGAGAATTTACTTTAAGGTTTAAGAGCATGGCGGAGGATCACAGAGGTGTCCAGAATGCCGTGCTAGCAAAACGCATCCAGCTTCCTCTTCAAATCAGTCTAATAAACTGGGAAAACACTGTCAGTCTGAATATACGGTAAGTTAGTGAGGCGCACATTTAGTCCCCGACAAGGCTGACTTCCAAGGTGCAGTCAAATGCACCACAACCAAAGAGGATGACAAGTTACGACACCACCATACCTCTCTGTGGCATAAGAAATGCTCCTGCTTTGTCTGCTCACGTTTTTTGGGTTTTGCTCAGAAGGACAAAATAACTCCACTTCTTTCTTCGTAACCCACACCCCCTGTGCCCGCACGGGCTGGCCGCGCACCCAATTCAGCTACGTAGCAATGGAACAGCTTTCTGCAGCCACGTCCACCACTAGGTCAGACCTCCCTGGGACTGTCCCGCCAGCTCCTGGGGCTGAAAAATCAACTCTGCCTTTCAAATTCCAATCCGCAAAACAAAGCCATCCCACAAAAACCACAACCAAACTGAGATGAAGGATGGGAAAGAGCAAAGATTCACCCTGTTCTTCTGCCCTTCTTACCAGAAAAGGACACAAGTCAGAACTGGTGTTGATCAAGGCCCCGCCATAGCTGAAAGTGATACACTTGAGGGATGGAAAAGGCAGGCAGATAAATGGTTCTAATTTAGGCATATCCTGCTTAGAAGCGCACCACATAGTAAATCACCCCAAAGCAAAGCAGACGCCAGCAGAACTGCCATCACGAGAGCAAGGCTGAATCCAGGCCCCGGTTTCAGTATCTGCACCAGAACAAAACACTGCGCACAGACGTCCACACCAGTCCAGTCGCTTGATGTCCACACCAGTCCAGTCGCTTGATGTCCACACCAGTCGTCGCTTGATGTCCACACCAGTCCAGTCGCTTGGACTGCACTGATGTTTCCTTCACGTTCCCCTTGCTTACGTCTCCTGGCAAATGATATTTTTCACCAAAAAAAAAAAAAAAAATTTGCTGAAACTAGAAAACTAGAACGTTTGCTGAAACCAGACTGTGAGACTATCAGAGTTGGTGTTGCAGCTGCAAAGATGAGCATTTCCCTGCAGAACTAACTCCAGAAGCAATTTTCATCCAATTAACAAAGTGAAACAAACTGTTGCTAGGCCTAAGGAATTTGCTTAGCCAATCTATTTGGACATTGCTTCCGCAGCTTTCATTACCAGAAGAAGCTGGCAACAGGAGTTCTCTTTCCTGAAATCAGTGGGGTCAAACAAGAAATAGCCTCTCATGGATTAAAACCACACATGATGGCAACTGTTACCATCCAAATTACACAGCAGCAAAACGACTGGACAGATCGAGTCAACCAGATCATGAAACTAAACCTGCTTCAAAAAAAAAAAAAAGAAAAAAAAAGAAAAAGAAAGTGGGTTTTGTTGGATGCAACACAGCTCAGATTTCAAATCCTTAAGGATTTGTCACACGGTATAGCTCCACCACATTTCCAAAACAAAATAAAATTGAGGAAAATCACTCTTCTTACAGAAACAGGAAAAACAAACAAACAAAAAAAGAGAATAGGGAACTCATTTCTTAAATAAGAGTTCCCTAAGAGTTGTTCAGCTTGCTCACTTGTTCCAGTCACAGTTTAGTATGTGTCAGGCAAATCTTGTGGATAAGAGATGGGACAGAATCTAGATGAACCTATTTCTTCTTCCCCCTATTTAGGGTAAATTTACTTTTCACAATGTAAGTGTACTAAATTGAAAAATTTACTCCTCAACAGGGAGCCCCCATTCCTTCTAGTGCTTTTCCTGCTGTTATTTGTAAAAGCCTAGGAGAGCCTCAAAAGAGACAATAATTCTCTTCTCGCTGACCTATGAGATTATAAGGAAATCCTTAACGATCTGGAGTGTAGATCATATCACAAAATAAAGTAAGACTTTGTAGGAGGAGTGCTTCCAGACTCCAAATGGTGGTTATCTCACCACAGCATTAAGAAAGAAAAATTCATTTGCACTGATCTTTTGCAAAGTTGAACATCTGGACTATCTCTTTGGCATCAAACAATCCAGTTGCATTTTGAACCCATCCCACATCTCCTTCCAACAGTGAACACCCAACCCTGAGCAGCAGGGACTTTTCTTCTTATAGAAACTCGTCACCCAACTTTTACACCCCTCCACCCTACCGTGTTTCAGAAAGAGTTTGAAAAATATTCCTTGTGATTAGCAATCCAGTCAAATTAGATTCACATTGTTTCTCCTTTAGCTCAACTATGCCTGCAATCCTCTCTTTAGCTCTGGTTAACCACTGTTTGTCAGTCAGGTCCAGCATACAGATTAAATCCAAACGCATGTTCCCCGATGGCGTCACCGGCCTGGATGCTCCGCTTCCCCTCGGCACTGCCAGACGCAGGAGGAGCCAACGCAAAAGCGCGCAGCGAGCTGCTCTACCAGGAGACAAAAACACCCAAGGTGCTTCTCATTAGAGCTTGCTGAAACTCACACCCTGCTCTCGTCTTCCAGCTTTCCTCCCTGAAAGCATCCTGAATACAAAATGTATGAAAAGCATGCAGGGAGACAGGAGGAGGGAAGAGAGCGGGAGTGAAAATTTCTATAATGAAAATTTTTCAAAGCTCCTTCTCTTTTCTACTCCTAAACGCAAAAATAGGAGTAAGGAGATTTATTTTCTCCCTCTTTGTTGTCCCCCCTTTTTTATTTTCTACCTTTTCCAAGCCTCTTCAATTTTGGCAAAGTTACAGAGTGGCAAAATTCCACTGTTGCCTTATTCTCCTTCGTATTGCTTTGGAAATTTTACAGAGAAGGGTGTTGGTTTTTTTCCCAAAGAGCAGGGAAAGGAAAATGTGAAAGAAAATATCCCTAAAAAAACCCTAAGCTTTATTCATGTAACTGCATCAGAAGTTTAAAAATGCTGGGGGTGGTAGAAAGGAGCATTCAAGAAAACCCAAAGTAAGGGAAAAAAATGAAACGCAAAAGGAATGATCTGTTTCTGATAGAAAACTAGAGTTTTGATTCCTTTCCACCTCTCCATCCAAGAATAGGAAAGTATTTTCTTTCAGTTATGCATAATTTTCTATCAAAACACTTCAGGGGGGTAATAAAAAAGAATTTAAATTCTGCTTTTGATAAGCACAGCAGTTGGACGTGCACGGTGAAAGGTGCCTGGTGTGCCATTGCCACGACAGTCCAGCGTACCACACGCTGAACGTCTGTCCAGTGCACTCCTCTCCAGAGAGTGGTCCCAGTTTCCCTGTACCCGGTGAAAACCACGGGGCTAATGAGCTGCCAAACATCCCTGTCCTCCTCCGTACATACAGAACCGATCAGTGAGATCACCCACACACAGTGAAAATATTGCAAGTGCATTAACGGCCTTCCCCTGAACCCCTGAATTACAGTTAAATAACCAGCAAGTTCTGCTCTGGACTGCTGTGCATACCTGTTACACCGCACTTTGTAACCACGTCAAGATTTTCAAACAATCCAGGGAGCCGTTATGGAAGCCAAAAAAGCAGCTTGAATTTTTAGATCAAAAAGTCTTGATCTACACAGGAACAACTTTATTACAAACATACTCACTTTCCTAGAGGGAGACCACACATGCCCTAACAGTTCACCTTTCGTTAGGAAATTCCCTTTCGCCAGCACTCCGAATGCACGTGCTGCTTGCTTTCATCAAAGAAAAATTTAGCAGGCAGGGAAGGAGGGGGAGAGGTGTTGGTACTAGGGGAATTTGCGAGCTACAGAATCAGAAAGTAATTTCTAAAACCCTAAACACTTCAGCAATAAATGTGCATTCCCCAGGAGGTGCAGGTCCTGCGACTGCCTATGCATCAGCCAGGAAGCAACAGGACAGAACCACACCTGCCAGAGGACAACCGGGAACGGGAATTCACCTGGCAGAGCACACAAGGAGGAAAACGCAGCAGCAAAACAAAGTGAGCACTTTCTGCTGGCGGGGTCCCTTCCTCGGAATGGAGATATCTGTGATTCGTGCCGTATCAAGGCACGCGTTTGATTTTCGCCCTCACCCCCCACGCGCAGGTCCTGCCCGTTTGCCCCCGGCAGCAAGGGCAGGGCACGGCTGGCCCGGCGGTTGGGGCATGTCCCAGATGCATCTAAGCAAAGCAGCCTCGCGCGGGAAACCTCCCTCCAGCACCCTCAGAGGAGATGGTAGAAATCCAGAAGCTTTGTCAGTTGAAGCACCCAACAGGGACAGGTGGGAATGCAAACCAAACACAAGGTTCCCAATGAGGATTTGTAACATAGCAACCCCAACGCAACCCTCGTTGCTCCCCCCGTTCACACATCTCACCTCTCCTCATGTCCCTCTTCCCTGGAAGGGGAGGGAACGGTGAAGACACCTCCGCTTTTCCTGTCCCTGCTGCAGGATAACAGCCTCCAGAAAGCCAGCAAAGGGCCAAGCAGAAAGAAATGAGCTTGAATTTCCCCAGCACCAACTGCCACACTCTCCTGGAGCTTCACACCTCACCCCTGGGCTGATCCAAGGCACCAAGTGCCTCAGCCAAATGCCCTCTGGCTCTGGCAGCCGGCTATGGTTTCCATCCGCAAGGAATCTTGAATCAAAGGTCTGATCCAAGTACTTTTCTACATAGGCAAATTCAGACCCAAACTGACATCCAAATTCCAGCCCAAAACACTATGGCCAGCACCTAGGTGTGAAGGGAGCTGTTTGTGCTCAGGCTGCCTTGGCAGCTCTCCTGCTGCCACGAGTGAAGAGAGTCCACAGCCCTGAGGAGTCAGTCTGGGAACTTCCCTTCACACCACTAACCAGAGTGGGTTTGCAAGAGGGCAACTGGCCAGAAAATAAGGTCCTGGAGAAAGGGAAATGAAAATCAAATGGCAAGAAAACACAGAAAGATGGGAAGAAGGGAGCCATGGGATAACTGACTGACATTTTATAGTCTCCACCCCAGTTTGCTGTCCCTAAAAGCCCTAAATATGGCAACAAAGCATTTATGGGTCCACTCCAAAGCTACCAAGAGCAGCGGGAATCATCTCACTGGGTTTGCTGGCTTCTGGTCCACAAGGCAGCACATACATGGATTTCGCCGTGGGTGTGGGCAGGACTGCTGTCAGATCTTAGAGCCTGAGTCTTGTGAACTTCACCAATTTCTCCTCTGGAGGGCTGGGGGCAGAATTACCCACCAAAAGCCACATTAAAAGGTTCTCCGGGGAATGGCAGATCTTCCTCTGTCTCACTGGATGCCCAGGAGCATGGACTATACTCCTGATAGCAAAGGCACATCTTTCTGCCTGAGACATCCCAAGCATTTCCCAAAAGTTCCTGTGTGGCTCGGAGCAGTTACCTTTCAAAATAATGTCTATTTAATTTGCTCAAGGACACTTTGTGGTGCCATTAAAGTATCTCTCCAGCAAACGTGCTGTTACACAGCTTGGAAACATAATTAACTGAACATGTGCAATTTCTTTTCAGCATCTAATGCAGCACAGAGGAAGATGATCTGCCATGCTCTTGTTTACTACAGTGCCACTTCCAAGAAGCTCTGAAGTTTCTGGGCAGACAAATAGCCCCGTCCTGCCCCCCCCCACTGCACCTTTTCTGATCACCCAGAATGATTCTGTGCAAAAGGGGATCCTCTCAAGGAGCAGAAGCTACAGCCTAGAAGTCTCACACTTGACTGCTCTCCACATTGTCTTTGCTTCAGAGCTGCCATAGCTGTTAGCACTGGTAAAATTTTTCCACTGCTTCCAATCCTACTGTGTGGTTTTCCTTGAAGACATCTTTTCACAGAGAATTCTTATAGTCGAGCCCATTGCTTTGTATGCAATAAGGTCTTCCAGCTGTTATCCACAGCCCATTTTTCAGTTTGAATTTCCCCTTTCTCTCTCAAGGTAAAACAGAGAAGGAAAGGACTGATAAGGTTTTTTAATGAGACTCTTCAGACTTGCTTCTCTATTTCTCTGCAAGCTTTAAAAGCAGGCAATAATAATATGAAAAATTAGCAAACTGTTGGTAATTTGCTGCGCTTTCCTGAGACACTAAATACCAATTTCCATTTTCTCCTCATTTGGATTTTTCCTGACACTATTCCTAGAAACAAAGGGTTAAACTGAGTCACAGTTTAATCCATTCCCAATTATACTGCTGAAATGAGCAAAAAAAAGAGGCGAATCTTGGGGGGATCAATGCTTTGCTTCCATGGAACAAATGACCCCACTCAGCAGTTTGCTAATTTATCATTGTTCGTTTTAAAAAGAAGCTTTATTGGAAGTTTAATACCTTTCGTTTCCCTGGAAATGCAGGGTTTGCCTTGCCTCTCCTACACAGTAAGACAGAAGAGAGAAAGCAAAACCATCCAAAGTGATCTGACAGTTCTCAGTGTTACTAATAATACTTCAATATGAGCAGTTCCCTGATTATATCATCAGAAAAATTCACTGATAAAGGACACCAAGAGGCAATATCCCCTGTGGAGACTGGGAGCATCAGGTAAATTCCATCATTGTACTCTTAAGTGGCCAGGGCTTATCAGCAAGGCTATAAGGACTGTGTCACCTTGTCAGGAAAAGACTTGACCTGCAGGCGCGAAAGAAGAATGAATCATCAGAGTTGTACTAAGAAAGTTATTTAAGAGGAGCCCACCTGGTTGCACTGCATTAGTCAGGCAGGTTTCTCTCTCGCTCCTGGAGCTGGTGGAGGGTACATCTGTGTGGGATCTCGGCTGGGATCACGCAGGCTGGGCCCTCACACTACAGACATCACCACCACGACAGTTGTTTTGTAACCTCCTCCACACACCTGATGAGAGATGGGCCCGAAGAAAAGTTTAAAGTCTAAAGGCTGCGTCTCTGACCTGCAACCAGAATCCTCCCTCAAGTTTAAACATTGCTGTAGTTCAGCTCCAAATGGACGGTACTGGTTTGACACAAACCCTGCCTGCAAGGAACAGCAGCAGCTTCCCTCCATCCCCTCTTCCACCCCCAAAACTCAGCCTTGGCCATACAGCATCCCTCCCCGGCAGCGAGTGGTCCCCAGCTGTCCTCCTCCTCTCCCCCTCGGAGAGGCTTGGAAAGCAGGAAATCTTTCTTGATCTTCTCTTAACAAGGCCCCCCGTCACAAAGGCATATTCCAAGGACCAGGGCGAGCACTAATTAAAGAGGCAAATATGCCCTGGTTTTGAATATGCAAGGGCCTCCACGACACAGCCTGGATTTCAAACCAGCTGGCTTATTGTGGGGCAAACAGCTGCTTGATTTGTCAGGCTTCATTGACCGTTCAGCCCCGCACCGGGCTACAAATACACTGAAAGAGCGATTTCCACTGACACATGTGAGACTCCAACCTCCCCTCCCTCAAGCAGGCACATAAGCCATCCCTTTAAATGGGGTCAGTGTTAATTAACCCACTTTAAGCCCCTTTATACAGAAAAAAGAATACTTTTCTCTTTCTGTGGACACGTAGCTTCGTCTGCCAGCTACCCCTACGTTGTACAAAACTGAGCTTTCTTTTTTGACTTGCAGAGAGAGGGATTTTGTGTAGCCTCCATGTTCAGGAAGATCCCCAGTAGACAGAGAAAGGCCTCGTATAACAGGAAAGCACGTAGGTGGAAATATTAGCTTATTTCACTGAAAAGCACAAGTAGAATTGTGGAAAGAAAGGAGCTCATTTGGAGCACTCTGTTAGGAAGGTTCAGCTCAGCGCTGTTCACAAAGGGACTTCTGTCTTTGATGTGTATATATTTATTGAAAAAATGAGCAGGCAGAATATATATCAAGCACTCATGTTGAGGACTCTCCTTTCTTCCCTGCTATTCATACACACAACTTTCCATCATCTCGCTCAAAAGCCAAGTCATCTTCCTTCCCCATCAAAAGACCTGCAAAGCCCAGAGAAACTGCTTGAAAAAGCATTTCTTTTATAGCATCTCTCAAACATAAAAGGTATCTAGAAGTAAAGACTGAGCATGGGACTTACTAATTTGTTGCCAGTAACTTGAACACAGAGTCATATGCTTCATGCCAGACTTACCTGCAAAAAAAAAACCCAAACAAACAAACTGATTCCCAAAATTTTGTCAGGCAATTTCTCCCCTTTCATTCCAGTTACAAAATTTCAGGTTATTTTAAAACTACAAAACATTCAAAGCTCTGAGTGCTTCTATTATTTCTGGTAATTTGCTGGCCTTGAACCTGAATTTTCAAAAAAGCCTGACTTCACTGCAAAAAGATGCAAAAGTGTGTTTACAGGGAAATTGTTACCCTTAGATTAAAGTCTAGCAGAGATGCAGCACTGTGGTCCTGACCTCGAGACTGCTAAATGAGATAAACTCCACGGAGAAGTGTACAGCCAGGTTCAATCAGTGACCTTGGGGTAAAAGCTGGAATATCACTAACCCCCAGCACTTGAAAATCAAGAGCAAGGGCTCAAAATAAATACATGCAAACAGCAATCTTGGGCTTGGGGAAGGGGAAGGTTTCTCCTCTTTAACTTGCAGCTAGCTCGGATTTCCATTCACTCTTCCCTCGGTGGGGAACACAGGAAATTACTTCCTTAAGGGATGCTGAGAGTATCGCCTGAATCCAAGAGCTGAGGCCTTAAGCAAAACAGCAAAATTCGTAATAAATAATACTGTGAGCCAGGCTTTGTCTCCATTAGGACTTTGCACCAGTATCCACACACCCCTTTTTTCAAACGAAGACAAAATTCCCAATTTGCGCAGTTTTACTTTAGGATATTTCCTTAGAGAAAGATCCTTTCAGGCTTCCCTTTGCTCTCGTGTGTTTTTCTCTCCTTCCCCCCTCCCTTTAACCTAATTTGTTCCTTAGATGTAAATCGCAGCTATGCCGATTTCATAACTAGCTCATAGTATTTTCGCATTAATATTTTACATTATCAAAGACCAAAAAGACTCTACAAAGAAGCCCCTACTGTTACTTCTTCTCTCTGCCTCAGAGAAGACAGTGTTGCTTAACGCAGGTCACATTTACCATGGCGTATCGCAGGTAGGGTAAAGCTCTGCACATGCTGCACTGTCTGCGTTTCTTCTCTCCACCCCCTAACTGGGTACGGCTGGACCCCAGGCAGGATTTTAATGGGTGATTTTTATAGGTGTGACATCTGGAGTAAAGTACTTAGCACTTGCGAAAATCAGGTCTCTTGTCTCCAAAGCTAACCTGGGCATTCAAAAATCATTACTCAGATGCTAAAAAATAATGAGATTGGCTTAGAAAACAAGATGTTTTTAGATATTATATGTTTTATTTGCCTTACGGTGTTTCTGCCTTTTGCAGCTACGTATTCAATCAAGCCTTCCCTTTTTTTCCCTTCCCACCAAGGAGAACTAGAAACCTTCGTCTAAATGAAAACACAGAATCTTCCCATAAATCACCCGACTTCTGGAGCTGGGATTTTAGGAAAAACATACAATCTTACTAGACTGATAATAATTCATAGAAGTGAATAACGGTGCATATCCCCATTAGAGGCATGTTTTCTTATACAGGTTTCTTCCAGGTAAAAAAGGTATTGGAAATGTTTTCTCCCTTTCTGGATGCTGTTGGGCAGATCTAGTCTGTCATCCAGTCTCTCCCAATTATCACGAAGGGAACACCTACATTCAATAATCATGCACATTTGTGCTTGGACGTAGAGTTCTATACAAAACGTATTTCAGAGGAAATCTCTTACATTCCTGGAACTGTCACACTCACTTCATGCAGCCTGAGATACTGCAGGAGACTCTGTGCCTGTTGGCTGTATGAATGAGACATCAAGGCTCTACCAAACCCACCGATGTCTCCCCAGGTTCAGCATGGGATAATCAAGTAGCCTGAAGTCTGGCTCTTTGGGGTAGCCTTGATCCAAACATTTCCAAAGCTCTGGGGGAAGGCTTAAGGCAAGCCTTAGCTTTGTATCTTACTCATTGTGAGGGTGGGAGATGAGGGAGCAAAACATTAATTGTATCTACCACATTACACCAGCATGTCTGAAACAACCCACCCCTCAGCACTCCCATATACAGCAGGACAAACTAGCCCTCAGCTGATAAACGCCTACCAGACATCAGAGAGCCTGATAAGTGACACACTATGGATGGACTTTCAAGCTCCCACTTGAATTAAAAAATGCAAATGATTCTAGAAAGAGAGAGTTTTTCACATATACATTTCAGCCTTGGCACATTCTTTGAGTTCTGCTCTTGAATTCTTTTCTAGGAGAAGGGAGATGGCAAGATGATGCACCTATTGGTGGAAATAATCCAATAAATCTTGGCACGAAACAGGAGACCACCCTCTCAGGATCTCAAGCTGGCAGGAGGGTCACGCTTCCATCTCCTCCCTTCTGATTCAAAAGCGACACCTCCCCTTTAATGGGGCAAGCCACGTCCTTGCACCCTTTTGCTGGCAGCACATCAACATCTGTAAGCCGGCACCACTCAGCAGTAGCCTGACCACACTACAAGATTTGGTGCTGCGAGATCACCCTTGAATACAAGATGGCTGAGACTCTCAACAAGTTACCAGGCTGAAAGCTTTCAAGACCCATCATAGATGTTTCCAAGTTATTCTTCCAAGGTACAAGTCTACCTCCTTTCCCAAGAAGTTTTCTTGGAAGTAGAGCAGCAACATAGCATTGTCATAATGATGCAGAGGACCACAGGCCAGGGATTGGGACTTGGCAGCTGTTTATCAACGCTTCACTTCCTACACTATAACCAGAATCAATTTGTGCTGGAGATGGTGCAGCTACAGACTAATCGTGTTCCTATTGGAGTTAATGGAAGCTAATTTTCCGACCACTTTCACCTGTGTTGGATAACTTAAGGACATTCAGCTATCAGTGCAAGCAGAGATGGAGTTACACTGGTGGAGAAAGTGGGATGTATGGCCACCGTGAAAGAAAAACCAATGCAGGAACAAAGATCATCACAATCCATCCTGCTTTAGATAATTTGAGAGACCTATCCTTATATAACACATTTTTGGAAGAGATACGCATACTTACTGCCTCCCTTTTCTCCCTGCAAACTCCCCGTGCTACTCTTATTAGAGTCCCTAGTAAAACAAACTAAACAGACACAGCTTTTCAAAGAAGGCATCGGTGCCCTAAAATAAATAATCCTTTAAACCCTTGTGCATTGCAGCGCTTGCTGGGCCTTAGGCAGAGGGAAAACAAGACAAACTGCAGCTGTGAAATATGAAGTAAGACAGGAATGAGAAAACATTCCTTTCTCCTGAGGAAGCGTACGCAGAGCTGCAAGCATTTTGATCTACCAGTTTAAATTAGGCCTTGCAAATCAGTTGCCTCGTACAAACACAGAGCTGAGAGAGTTCTTGCTGAGCGCATGTAGCATGGGCCTGGAAGCGGAAGGTGTCCCAGCAGCACCAGGAGATGAACAGAACCAGCGGGAGGAAAACAGCACTCTTGCTCTTCCTGTCTCCTTTGCTGTGATTGTTTTATTCAGCTTGCTTTCTCCCCTGACTTCTGCTAAAACGTCTTCTGCTTAGAAAAGAATCGTGACTGCACAAATGGAAGGATGCAAACCATGCCACAAGATGTTTTTTAAGGGTTAAAGATGTTTTAATCTGCAGGTAGACAGTGAGCACTCACAACAATTCTGGGAAAGGAGAAGGTGGTGACTGGGGAGAACATGCCACATACTGTAGCTCTTGTTTTCCAGCCAATAGTCAGCCCAACATGGCCAGTACGCCCAGCTCAGGTACTCTACTAGAAGCACTTTTGCTCAGCCTTCTCCTGGTTTTCCAAGGTTGGGGGGGAAGGTACTCCCACTGCTGTTATAATTAATAGCTTCCAGAGCCCATCCACCATATTTAACTGTATTGTAAGTCTGCAAATGGGTGCAAGAACAAGTTCTAACTTCCTTGTGCCAGGCCCTGGTTAACCGTGAGGCTTTGATCCCCAGCTGGGTCATTCCACCAAGCAGCAGCAAAAGTCACCAGGTTTAGGGAGAGGGAGAGAAGGTCTGTTTTCCAAAATACT
This sequence comes from Chionis minor, assembly GCA_013398295.1. Taxonomy (NCBI): domain Eukaryota; kingdom Metazoa; phylum Chordata; class Aves; order Charadriiformes; family Chionidae; genus Chionis; species Chionis minor. The sequence goes on along the minus strand of VZSF01003241.1, from coordinate 309,303 downwards.
TGTGTAACTCTGATTATCTCAACATCTTAAAACACCTGCCTAGGAAACAAGTAACTGACTCAGTTTAGATCAAGTCAGAGACACAAAGATAATCAAGACCAAAGCTGAGCTGCTCGGAGAGTCATCCTTGTCCTCTGGCCTTCCCAGCTGTCCTTCCCATAACAAGAACAGAAGACATCCAGTAGCTGTTGACAAGGGAACAAATGAAATATGGTGTGGCAGTAAGTTAAGTTAACTCAACTTGAAGGAAACAGTATTAGGCATTCCAAAAGCAAATAATTACACTATCCCTAACTAAAGCTGTCACTCTAGAGACTCTTGCGCAGAATAACCAAGACTTGCCCGTTGCAGTCCTGCCATCTCTGAATATATCTCTCTTCACAATTTCTTTTTAACTTCTTTGGACACAAACTTTCCCTAGCTGTTGTTTGTGTATATGTATGCGTGGCCTTCTTGATGGAGGCTGCTGGGCTACGATAAAGGTTTGAAAGGTCGTCTAGCACCCCTGCAGTCTCTCCAAGAGCTTCTGCATCCTTTGCAGAAATGTTATTTCACAACTTGCCAAAGCACGTCAATAGATTTTGACAGATATCCCTACGCCTCATGCAAGCACTAGCATGCTAACAGGACTATTTTTCCTATCCAACCAACAATGAAAAACATAAGGAAAACAGCACTGACGTGCAGGCACCAACTCTTAATTTCTAACAATAGTTGCTTCTGGCTGTTTCTGATTTCCCTCACTCACCAGAACCTGATTGTTACTATCAATTGTCTTCCAATGGAGTGACAGGTGTTACTTTAAGGGAAGAAACTAAAAGCATATCTCCAAAGTGTTCAGTCAACCCTGTCAGTATAGTATCTGGCAAGAGAAGAATAAATTAGGAACACCAGAACTTAACATCAATGGTTTACTATTTCACACTACGTACTGCTATAATTATCTGTGTGTAGTGGCCGCAGCAAGGTGCAGGCAGAGCAGACTTTTTCAGTCAAGCACTGAAGATGACCTTCATCCCAGATGATAGTAAGTATTGCTTTAAGTCCTCTCTGCTGTGCATTTATATAAACACCCGCTGCAGATACTCCTCAGTCCCAGCCATGTGTGAGCTGAAGGTAGCGCATACAAGACCTGGTAAGAAGACAACTATTTTGCTTCATGGCACTTTTTGAGGTTTCAGTATTTCAGAGCCTTCTGCAATGAATCAATGTGCTGGTTTTGGCTGGCATAGAGTTAATTTTCTCCATAGTAGCTGGTATGGGGCCATATTTTGGATCTGTGCTGGAAACGGTGTCGATATTACAGGGATGTTTTCATTATTGCCCAGCAGTGCTTGCACAAAGCCAAGGCTTTTTCTGCTCCTCACACCACCCCACCAGCCAGTAGGTTGGGGGTGCACAAGAAGCTGGGAGGGGACAGAGCTGGGACAGCTGATCCCAACTGACCAAAGGGATATTCCATGCCATGTCATACTCAGCAATAAAATTGGCAGAAAAAGAAGTTGGGGACGTTTGGAGTGATGGCATTTGCCTTCCCAAGTTACTGTTAGGCACGATGGAGCCTCGGTTTCCTGGGAATGGCTGAACACCTGCCTGCCCATGGGAAGCAGTGAACGACTTCCTTGTTTTGCTTTGCCGGCATGTGCGGCTTTTGCTTTACCAGTTCAATTGTCCCTATTTCAACCCACGGGTTTTCTCAATTTTACTCTTCCGATTCTCTGCCCATCCCACCTGGGGGGAGCGGGCGAGTGGCTGCGTGGGGCTGAGGTGCCAGCTGGGGTTAGACCACAGCCATTGAAAACAAATCTACTCCAGTGTCTGAATGTATCAGAATCCTTCTGAAGCATCATCCACATTTAAATGGGAGTCTTTCCATCAGGACATGCAAACCTCGTGATTATTGTACTCAGCTGAGATGTGACAAGATTCAAATACTAGTCCCTGATGTGGGATGAAGTGCCCTGACCTTGAACCTCCAGTACCTGGTTCTACAGCTCTGCAGATGCGTCTATAGGGCCACACTGATAAGCAGCTGGACCAACATGCAAAACAACTTCCATTTGGGCGGCTGACAGTACAGCCGAGGAGCGGCAGCCCCTGCTCACAGCCTGACAATCTATCTCCCGTCAGCAAGTGCCCCACTTTACAAGATGTTGATCATTCTCAATTACTGAGAAATTTAAGAGTAATCAGCAGTCCGTAAGCGAGTCTTACATACCCAGATCTCAGTACAAGTTCAGCACTTCAGTGCAGAACAGCCAAAAGCGACGTTCTTGTCAGCTTTCCCCTCATTATTTTGTAGAATGCCACATCTCCCCTTTCTTTATCTGTTTTACACCAGCACGCCATTAAGCCACTTTCTTAAACAAGGACTCTTTACTATGTGCCAAATGCAGGGGTGACACCTAAGTAATCCCAGAAAGTGAGGGAGATGGACCAAGGGTGAATATTACCTAGCATGATTTCTAGAACAATCTTTCATATCCCACTGTTTTACCTTGTCCTCCAGATAAAAGTATTTTCTCCTCTATGGATGTCTTAGGGACTTTCTTCTAGTTTTTACAGCAAGGAGATCAAAGCAAAAACTACTGGCTTTAGATTTTTTGAAATACAGGTTAATCTAGAAATGTAAGGAGTGTATACACATGCTGTTAAAATATTACTCTCTTTTCTAAACTGTATATGTAATATTAGACCCACCTCTGCTGAATTTCACTTGGCATTGGCACAACTCACACGAATGCTGAGACCAAAGCCTTCTCCTCCTTGTTTTCATTTAAGGGAAAAAGACCCAGCTTTGTATTTCCAGTGCTTCCAGAATAAGCAAAGGATGGTACTGAAGAACACCTCTGTTCGCCCTCTTGTACTCTCAGGCACTTGAGACTGGGATGGGAAAGAACTAGCATTGTGCAACAATCCCCTTCCACAGTGTAATTAACTCTCATTTTCCCTGGCCCCAGAGTGCTTGTCTCCTTCACCCATTACTGAAAGAAACAACAGAAAGCTCTGGAGGCAAGGGAGGGGACAAAAGCAGCTACGGAAAGTTGTTCTCCCTGTTGACTGCATGTTGCTTACTTAGGTAACTGGAGATGACTGGTTCATCGGCTATTTTTTTCATCACAGAGGACACCGTAAATAAATTCTGCACACACATTATGTTGAAATGGAGAGACAGGAGAGTCAGACTCGCAAACCCAAAATTACACTCTCACTGGATCACCCAACAGCCTCGGGCAACCTATTCCTTTCCCATCCCACCACAAAACGCTCTTTCACCGGGACACCACAAAAAGCTTGACGTCAGCTGAGACCACTGCTTCACGTTGCTCTGCCATCACCTCGCTGTTTCGCCCCACTCCAGACATCTTCAGTTCCCCTTCTGCTCCCACCACCAGCAGTTTGGGGCTGAACCTGGCACAGCCTCAATGCTCCCAGTGCTGATTCAGGCCAGGGGACCCAAGGCACAGCATTAGCCATGCCTCACTTTACTCACCATGGAAGCCAAACTGCTGTTTTCTACAGCAGGTTGGAGGCTGGGTGTCAGCTCAGGACCTGCCCCGCACCACTGTTGGGGATGTAGTAGGAGGCAAGCAGTTCCTGAGCTTCACTGGAGGGCACAGACCCAAGGGAGCAGGTCAGATGGACCCAGCTTGCTGGCTACCAGTTGAACCGTCCTGACTTGTATCTCACAGGTACTTGATAATGAGCAATCTAAGTACTCAGATGCTTGAACAGAAGGAGGAATTGCTTTCTAATTAGGGCCACAGACACCGAAAGAACTATATAGCTAATAAGCACAAACAAAATCATCATTAGAGGAGACTTTATTAAGATACTTACAACTGAGATTGTAGCTATTTGTTCCGCCAATAAGCTTAGGCAAAACTGATGCCCGGTGTCCTTTAAACCTCAACTGGCTTAATTAGACTAGTTGAGGATATTTGATACCCCATTCCTTTAGCCCGTCTAAGAATAATCACATCGTATGTCCTATTTATTAATTTTGATTTATATCAAGACACTCTTCTGTTTCTCTAGGGGGCATTTCCAAAAGTTAAAACACAGAGCCAGCCAATAAATCCATCCTGTATGTAATGAAATGACCTTCCAAGGAAGTAAAGCCCATCTCCCTGAAAAGCCAGAGAGGCCTTTGTTGGATTTGCTGAAGGTAACTACAGCTTGAAAGATGGCATCTTTGCCTAAGAGGCTGGAAAAAGTGGTAGCTATCATGTTTGAGTGTATTATTAAAAGTGACAATTATCTCTGTATGCTTACAATTGGAACTTCTGATTTCATAGACCATAACAAATGCACCGCTGCTGTTCTGGATGGCCTAGCATTAATAAAGCAAACCAATTTTGAATGCCCAAGGCCAGGACCTCAGGGACAGCAGATGGTGCCCAGGATACCCATTCTCACATTAGCATAAGAATAGTACGGAGTGGGTCACAGATTGCCTTTAAGCAAGCTTTCAGTTGTCCACACAATCTCTGCCCTCTACCAAATGAGACAACAGCATTGCTTTGGTTTTCTCATTTAGGTAATCAGTGCTTCATTACATAAAATGTATTTCACAAGCAAGTCAAGCAATAAAGAAATCCATCTCCTTTGTAACAACTTGCACCCCATAAGCACCTTATTCAAACTTCAGACCCAGCAAAAGACAATGTACACTCCTTGTTCATATGCATCAAAACACTTCTGGACCAATGACCTGGAGTTCTTAAAATTAAGTCTTTGTTTTCTTAAGTTGCTTCTAATTTTGTGTGCAATCAAGTGCAGCTGTAATTGCTCGTAAGCACAAATGGTATATCCATTGATAACCAACTTGGGTCTCTCACTGAGAAACAGAACAAATTCTAAATAAAAAAGTAGAAGCTGTGCCTCAAATTCTTTAAAAATAGCATGAAATACATACGCTTACCTGGATTCAAAAATACGACTGTCCTGATCTCAAAAGATGCAAAACTTCACCCCATTCCTAATTTCAGCCTGAGTTAAGTAAAAAGCAGGCAAGGCCAGAGAGAAGTTCAGATTGAGACTTAGGATATTCTGTGCAGTCTCTCATGAGATGTTTTACCCTTTCACAGGATGTGTGTTTGGTATCTTAATATTAATAATGAACAGAGCTTTCTGTGTTTAGATGTGTTTTCTTGGCTGAGTTAATTCAGATTTCTGAATTAAGTAATTAATAATTAATTCCTGATTTCTGCAAATACAACTTTGCCATCCTTTTGTAGTTCACACTTCGTGCCCCTTGGACAGGGATGCTAAGCTGAGGGGTTTTTTTCTGGCTGGTTATTAACCATCAAGAGAATGTTTCAGCTCCACTCATCACACACATCAGTCAAATCAAATCTGGAAAATCCTATAAGAAGCCAGTTTATCAAAAAACAGGAAACGTTTTAATTGAGAGATTGCCTACTACCTCACAAGCTCTCTCCAAGAAAGGCACAGAAGGGCAGAGCTCATTTCTTTTTTTCTTCATCTAAGAAACAGGAAGAGAAAAAGGGGAAAAAGAAAAAGGAGCTAAACCAATGCACCCAGATATCGCGTGCTCACGTACCTCTTCCTTACCACTGCGCTTATTCTAAAAAATTGCGATTGTGGCTTCACCTGCTTAGATCCCCCTTGCGAACCCCACGATGGGAATTTCTGAAGTGAAGACTGCTATTAAAAATCTGTAAGGTTTCAAATAGACGGTTAACCTCATTCCAAGTCAAAAGTGCAAAAACCTAGGGATGAGAGGGCCATGGATTCACTAGAGTGGATCTTGGCAGGCTAAACAAGCCCTTAGTTTCCTAAGCTGTTCTCTGAAAGAAGCCCGACAAAGAGCTAGCAAAGGCAAGTTGCTCCACACCACAGGCACACCCCAGATTCCAGACATGGGTGATGGTGAGGCAGCTGAGAATTACAGATTTACACACAACACAAACTGGCACAAGGAACAGATGAAAATCTTTTGTTGATGTTGCTGTTCTTGTTTCTCATGTAATACAGTTTTCATTCCCTAAAGCCAATGTACTAATTGCCAACTGAAAATAAGTCATCTCATCATCTTGCTTGAATAAATACCAATAGTTCTTGAGCTTGACTGGAAAATTCAAGAAGGCACTGAAAGCAAATAATTATTTCTGTATCTTGCTAAGCACATTTCCTTCTAAATGAACTGCTTGAAAATGATGAGTTCCCTAGAAACATTTTTGGAATTGGGGGAAGGTTTTGAATAAACTGGAGGATGTTTTGGGTCACAGGATCACTGGACTCCACTGAATTGTGAGTGTCCTTTCTTGGATGAGGAGTTCAGAGGAAGGCTGAGGATTTTGTGATTGACAGATGAAACATGAAAACATACCAGGGACAGGGACTGAAAGCTGGTTCCCTGTGTAATCTCAAGCAGAGCTGCTTAGGGCTTATTTTTCAGAACTGTTGAGCTTCAGGAATTTCAATTTTCACTCAAATTCCTTCCAATTAGATACTTCTGGGAATGGAAGTTCTAAAAATTACACCAAAAGAGAATTTGCAACCTTGCCACTGGAACGTAGCCCACTGAAAAGACCCACTGCTCAATACTCAGCATTGTTTAACAGAGAGAAAACGTCAATCCAGCAGCATTTCTTGACACTACCTTTGGGGAAAGAACTTTCCGCTGTTGCAGGTGGCTCCTTATAAGTGGTTCCAGAAGGCGAGCAGATGCAGAGAGGTGGTAACGCCTGCTGGAAGGGAAGTGTCATCCCCTCCTGTCAGTGCTAAGACTTCTCACACTCATCACAGAGTGAGAATGAGAGAAGGGAAGAAGACAAACACAAAAATTACAATAAAAGACTACATAAAGATACTACGCTGCATTTGTGCTGGGTATTTGTAGCCATAGAGTTAGGATGATGGCCATAAAAGTATTATTTTAAAATTATCTCTAATATCTAATTTATTCTTCTCAGGTTCTGCTAAGCAGCCAAGTTGGGGTGGTCTACAGAAGAAAAATACACCGTAGTTAAAGCACTGCAGGCGAGTGCGGAACATTCTGTAAAAACATAAACAGTTTCTTGCCTGCAAATCTCCTCTCCCTCTGATTTCTCATCTTTCACTCATCAGTTCCCAAGATACTAGAACTTCCTCAGTTCTGTGGTTACCTAGAGTTTTCTCATGGAAACAAGCACCAAACACATCATGAAGAAAACAAACAATAGGGAAAAATCCCCTAAAAACAGCCCTTCAGCTTATTATTCCTGTATTCTTCCTGTACAGGCTCAGAGCCAAAGATACTCCAGCCACAGCTGAGGAGATCGGTTGTAAACGTCGTTAGCTGTCAGCAGAGCAAAAGTCTGAAAATAAACTGTTCTTAAAGGTATAATTTTTCCCATGATAAAAATTAAAGAGGGGCAAAACCAAGACACCTCTTTATCTCCCCCCTTCATTGATCAAAAATACAAGCAATAAGCTGAAAATGAAAACGGACGGTTTCTTTGACCCTACGGGAACACCCTAGAATACAGGCATAAGGCTTCTGTCCCCACTGTCACACGGTTGCCATGATTTGCGGGTGATATGGCAGAAATGAAATCCCACACTGTGACGAAACCTCATGTCATCTGTTGTGGGCATGTGCTGTCCCAGTGCGCTCTGTGGTGTACAACTGGCTGGGCAGGCGCTCGCCTGAAGTGCCTTCCTGAATATGAGAGAGGAGGGGATTCCGTTGGAGCCCTCGCAACTATTAAGGAGTTCCAGCGAAATGGGAGTTACAGATCTGTCAGGCCAAAATGTGCTGCACTTACAGAGCTTTCATTTTGTTTGCCTCTAGCTGTCTTTGCAAAGAGTGAGGATGATACTTAGCATGCTTTTTACAATGAACTCAAAGAGATAAATAAAAATAATTTTCTATCTGGAACAGGCAAAGCGCAGGGAGGTTAAGTGAACAATCCAGCCTCTCACAGCAAGGCAACGGCGGAGTTAGGGACAGAATCCAAATCAGCTGACTACAGTCCTGTGATCTCAGCACTAAATTGATATCTTCCTGTATTTACAATCCTCTTTCTTAAAGAAGTTTATCCTGCCAATGTGTATTCAACAGAGTGACCGAACCGGTCTGGAAGTCCCTACCGCAGGAGTTTGTGCGGATGCGTGGAGAAGGCTGTTTCAGCAAGAGCCTCTCCAGGGCTTCTTCCGGAGGTCAGCGCTCTTACTGCCTTGTTTGGGTTTGGGCTCTTCCTGACTTATAATTTAACCTGAAGGGCTTGATTCATTGTTTCTGGGCAATAAACTGTTTTCCTTAAAAGGCCTAATCAAACTTTGATGAGGCCCTTGTGCGATGGAAGGATTGATGAGATACGTTAAAGGTTAGGTGTGGAGCAAAACTGAAGATAAGGGCAAAAACTCCTATTGAGTTCAATGGAATTATGACTGGGTTTTCTATGCATATCTTTTCCCATTGCTCTATCTCATATTTTAATGTATTTATGTAACTACCCCAGCATCCTGGAAGAGGGAAATGGTAACCTCTCCCATGTTTTGCTTAGCTTCTCTTTGTTTGCCAATGCCACCATAAAAGAAACACGTTTCTCCGGCTCATTGCAGCGCTCCCGTACATCAGCGCTTCATCAGGCTGCAGAACCGTGACTTCCACTATGAAGAGGGCAGACTGAAGCACTTCATACACGTTTTCTGCCTACCCCATAGATAACTAAAACCTAGAACTCATCAACCAGGCAGTCATCCACACCAAGAACCTAACAAAATTCCAAAAGGGATTAGAAATGCACGCAAATACAGTCCTCCAAAGAATCCTAGCAAGTTGGCACCCAGGACATCTCCATGCTAACCCTTCCTGTACCACCGCTGCTCAGATCTATTTAACCTGGCAGAGAGGCTGCGGTGTCCCAGCCTCAGCTCTGCCTGACCAGCCCTGTGTTGTACGTGCACTCACAGATGGGACGAAAGTGATGGTTTTGATGGCAAGAGCTGGGAGATGGGTAAGGAAGAGAGGTTGCCCTGCAGGCATGCAGCAGTTCCCGTGCAGGGGGGGAAATGGAAGCTCTCAGCTGACGGTTAAGACCTGAATCCCCCACTTGAATACTTATGTCATCAGCAATACTTGCTTTCTTACTCCCCAAAATCTTCAGCGGTGGAGATGCTGCGGCCTCCCTAGGCAGCCTATTTGAGGATTTACTAGCCCTGCTGCTGGAAAGCGGTCTTAAATTTATGATGATAGACTTCTGAAAAACATAATTATACTACGTGCTGATCTCTGAAAGCAAAAAATGAGCTATGATACGGGGAAATGGACTAGCCTGTAAGTTCCTATGGTATGGTCTTTACACTGTCCCCTGGGCCACCCAGGAGAAGCCACATCAGGCTAGAACAGCAGAGCAGGTGACCTTCAGACCTAGTCTAATACGGCAGTTCTTATGCTTCCACAAGAATAACAAGTTCACACCAACTGCCAGACAGCAGGTCAGTTTTTCCAGCTGATCCTCTGTCATATTATGTAAGACACACTGTTTGATTATTGCTCTCTGCTAACCTCTGCATAAATTAGCCATTAAGGACTAGAACAGAAATTATTACTGAAAATTCAATCAGTGTTTAACTGATACTTAATACATCATCACATGTAGGTCAAAGTGCATTAACCTGCTTAAGCCTATTGGAAAATATTTCATTAACAAACTCCATACAGCCTAACAACAACCTTATAGAAAAGGAGCAATGGTCCAGGAGATGGGAGGGATGGAGAAAATTAAGTCTAAACTTCTCAGCTTCAGCACTCACAAACGCTTTATTTAGGGGGAGATGTTATCCATTATTTCACCTACAAAGGAGGTTTTATCTTCTACACAGTTTCATCTCTGCTCTGCTTTGGCTGACACATGTTCCAAAGCTCTTGTTCCTGAGGCGCTCATGGCATGTCATCCATACCTTTCCCTTCCTCACAGGAACAGATCACTTCTGCAGCGTTTGATGCTCACAATCACAAGGCACCTTGCCGAAAACGCTGCCAGTTGATAGTATCTGAGGTTTGAAGTTTGGGAAACTGCTGATACACTGGTCTGTGTCTTTGCTTGGGTCACACTTGGACAGTGCAGTAACAGGGAAGGAAATGGCTTACACCATACAAATATTACCAGATGGATCCACTCCAAATTAATCCCTTTGGGGAAAAACAGGCCAACAAATGGGTTTCAAGCACTTGAAACTGCAAAAGGCTCACAGAAAACCCCACAGGTGGAAGGAGACACATTAATTCAGCACTTAATCCCATCCTGTAACACAGTGCACAGTCTGCCACATAATGCTGGATTCGAAGGCAGGATTTGGGAGACTCTGTGATATCACTGGATGGGTTTAGTGCAAGGCTATAGCTGTGCCAATCTTAACTTCACATCAGAGCAAGCCACATGAAAATCTTAGTGCACTACATATCTTCTCACACTGCTACCACTGGCTCCAAAACCCTATCTCAACCAGGTCTAGCTAGAGAAAAAAAATCAGAACACAGAAAAAACTGTAAGGCTGTCTGCAACCAGCAGCATCTATAAAAAGGCCCCTTCCACATCTCTTCTAGCCTCACTCTCTCTCTTTATATGTATGTATCTATATATCTGTAGCTAACAAGAAGGTATAGAAAAAATGGAGCTAGACTCTTCCAAGAGGCGTACAGTGAAAGGCAACAGAGACAAACTGAAACATGTGGAATTCTGATTAGATATAACTTATTTTCATGAGGATGGTCAAACACTGAAATAGCACCACAGAGGCAGTGGGATCTCCACTTTTGGAGATATTGTTAATTTAATTGAACCCAGTCATAGAATCATGGAATCATCTAGGTTGGAAGGGACCTTTAAGATCATCAAGTCCAATCATCAACCTGACACTGCCAAACCCACCACTAAACCATGTCCCTCAGCACCATGTCTGTGTAACCTGCTATAAACCGGCCCTGCTCTGAGCAGCAGGTTGGACTAGGTAACCTCAGGTCACTTCCATCCAAAATTATCCTATGATTTTTCCTGGGTGTATTTGGGACCATACCATAGGGCCTTAGTAAATATTAATGTATGTTTATAATACTGAAGCTGACCCTCTGCACTGACCAAGAATGGAGGCAGACTGCTGGTGCTCAGCTAAGAGGAACAACAGCACTACCCACAAAATACAACAGTCAGAATTCCTTCCGGAGAGCTTTACACTCAGAAACATTCTCCAGTGCGCCCTATGAAGACTTTCTCCACCGTGGTCTCAATGTGGTCAGGGAGATACTACACATGTCCTGCTGTGCTCAACAGACCAGGACCCTGTGACTACAAACAACTGGTTCCATCATGAAACCTTCTAGAATGTCATGTACTGGGAGAAAAATCAGAAGGAAAAAATCCTATAGGATCACAAAATGCATCTCATTCTATCTGAAGGGCTAAGGCTTCAACTCCAAGGACCATTTTAAAGCACTCAATCTTAGAGAGCACTGTGAGAGACAGGGAGTACTTATATATACCAGAACAGTTATGATCTGATGATTTAAAGCAATATCTGTTGGTGCCCAAAGGTATTTTTGGCCCCATACCTTCTGCACTGTCTGTTTTCTCATAGTTGTTTTGCCAACTACTGACAATCTGTTTAGAAATACCAGGGAACATGGAATCTGGAGGTGTATCAGTGTGTGAGCGTCCACTCCAAAACCTCTGTGAAGATAACCTTCAGGAATGGCAATCGGCCAGAGATGCAGTTTGAAGCCAGCTAAGATACGAATAAATATTCATGGCCGCTAAGGATTTTGGATCTGATGCCATTCTGCTAATGCAGATAAATATTCAGATTTCCTTGGCTTCTGTAGAATAAACCCAGTTTAAAAGGGAAATCCATACAATACCACTCAAGTAACATTGCTGCTGCCGGTGGGGGTTTTGGGGGACGTGGAACAAGGTTGTTATCATACTTTTTAACAACCAAGATGAAATCTCTGTAATGCAAATGTCTACACCAGAAAGCAGATGCAGAAAGATTCCCACTTCCCAACGGTCCCTGGATCACCGCTGCCTCACGGCAGAGGGATGGCTCTACCCGTACTACACTGCTCAGCACTACGCTGCGCTCTGGCCTACAGGACTGTGTTTCAGTAGCAGGTAAAGTGCATCTCACTTATTTTAACATCTTTGCAATGAACAATATCATCCAAAGGTAAGATTTTACTACTGCTACTCCTACCTACTGTGCAGCCTTCTCTGTCCTAAGGCAAACTTTTATGTGGTATAAACCCTTATGCTCACAGTTGAGAGTAACCGACTCTGAAGTGGTGCTTACCTTCGCAAGCCTCAGTTTACACAAATGATACATACTTGAGTTAGACTTAACCATGCTGTGGCAGCTGTTAACCATGTTATGGCAGCAGAGCTACGTAACCACCGGACTAGGTCAGAGCAAGGCTTTCCTCTCCAGCCAGCCGAGGAGCGAGAGTCACGTCCTGCCTCCACCACGAATTCTAGTCACATCCCAGGCAGAAGGGACCTTAGAAGAAGTTATTCAAAGGGAAGCAGAATGAAAGAAAATTATTTTCCTTTCTCTGCACATTCACAAGCAAAAGGCTAACTGTGCTCTGCAGCCCTTTATTAAAACTGGTGTGCAGCTAACCACACCATCGGACTCTCGCACACCAGCTGGACGCTAGCCCAGGCCGTCACTGTGGGACCACTGATAAGTCACTTCACTCTCAGATGTAAGTCAGGAGCCTAATTCACATCCTCCAGAACATGAACTTTAAATTGTTGTCAACACACCTTCAGACTTCATGGGAGGAAATGAGCAAGATGACAGATGGAATAGTTGGTTTTTTTCTTTTTTCACAAAACAGCTCTCAGTCTGCATTACCTCACTGCTGCTTATTTCTTCTGTGCCATACTTTCATTTCTGTAAGTCTATGTAGACTGAACAACTTGTACTTTCTCTTCCCTCTTGTGACTGTAGTTTCTGCAAAAGGTTAAGAAAGGAGGGCAAGTAACTCTGAAACAACTCTAGTTATCACACATGTGGCTGGACAAAAAGGGGCAAGAGGAAAGGAATGGGAAGAGGAATGGTAATAGGATAGGCCAGGGTCTTTTCCACAATCTTTCAGAGGCCGTAAGCAAATCCCTTCCCTTACACATTGCTATACATCTAAGTAATATTAAATTGAACAGGCTTTTGGCAAGACTTCCAAAGTACAAGGCTCAGCTACCAATATACAGGTTTGAGGCATCAAAGCACTCTGGAATTCAAGGTGTTCAGCTCTCTTAGACATCAAACATAAATTCAAAAAGGCAAATGAAGATAAATATAAACAGAATCAGCACATTTATGATCCCTAGTTAAGAAGCTACCTTCAATGTAAGAGCTATTGGAATGGCCTTACCCATTCAGCTTTGTCAGCCTTTCTATCTTTTAAAGCATTGATCAGAGATCACAGCAGTCAATACAGTTATTCTCTCAGTTAAGATCTACTTATCCAAAGCCGAGTTTTTGCATGATCCTGACAATTCTCACTCAAATGAGAATACAGACCACAAGTTTCACCTTTGTGAAGAAAACTATTTACAAGTGGGGGTACAATACTTTGTTAGAGCAGTTACTTCAAAAAAAAAAAAAGTGGGAAAGCTGGTACGTGTTCTAGCAGCCAGTAAGCCATCCTTCCCGGATCTCCCCCAATGTTAGTGACTTTGCTGCAATAAAGTTTTTACATGACCTCAGTGCTCGCTGTCTCTTTGGACAGAGTATGCCCAGAGTTTGCCAAAAGAGAAAGTGAAGTGACGGTAACAAGGGCAAAGGGGAGCTTTGCACCTGATCCAAGAGGAGGGCGGCTAATTTAACCTTCCGTCTTGTATCAGCCAAAGTTCACAGCGCTTGTCTCCATTTCTAATATTCTGTTCACCATTACCAATGTCTTGAACTGCTCAGCCACCTTGATGGTGTTCCCTTAAACTAGGGCATCAGCTCTCACCCAGGAATGGTTAGACAGGCAGACGTCACCGGCAACGCAAGGAGTTTTAGGCTGCGATTGGCTTCAAAGGGAGCCCATTCCAATTATTCCCTTCCTGTGAGTCTGGAAGCGACTCACGCAAAGACAGTCAGGACCATCCCACTGAGCCTTCAGATTGAAAATAACGAGAAGGCAACAGTTGGGAATTGTTTTTATCTGTGAAAAGCAACTGATCTTAAGAAATTGGAAGGGGAAATCACTTCAGGTACATCTGGCATGAGAATGAACTTGGCCCAGAGGGGAAGCAGCCCGGCGCAGTGCCCCACCACAAGGAGCCTGCAGACCCCTTGGCCTCGCGCCCTCGTTCCCGTCCCCTGCCAGGCTCCCCGGGCCGTCCCGCCAGAGCCGGAGCGAGCCACGGAGCGGCACCCTGCTGCTCCCAAAGCCGCCAGGCCCGACCGCGCCACCGGGCACACGCGGGGCACGCTTTCCATATGGAAAAGCCTGGAGCCTCACGCAAACCAGATCCCCCAGAACAGGAAGAGAGGGTTTGGGGTGGTTCAACGGCGCAGATTCGGTAACTATCCCGGAGAACTGGGGAACTGACAAATAGCTCAGGGGGTGTCCCCAGTTCCCCCCCCCCAACCTGCAGCATCGCACGGACGCCCTGGCCGGGCTTTGTCGGCCTGGCTGGCTGCGGGCTGGGGAAGCAGGTTGCATGGAGCCTGCTTTTCCCTTTCCCTTTCCAGCCAGGCCGGAGCTGTGCCTGGGCACGCAAGAAAAAAAAAAGGCAAAGGACAGACCTTCTCTCCGGCCTCTTCCGCGCTGGGGAGGGTGCGTTCGTCCTCCCGGCTGCGGCCGCGGGATGCTGGCGGGCCGGTGGCGGTGACTTTACCAGCTCCACATTGATCTGCCTGCCGGGAGCCTCTGGGATTATTGGGTTTTTTTCCCCCTTTTCTTTCTACCCCCTTTTTTTCAAGGAGAGGGACACACACACACGCGAGCAAAAGGGGGGGGG
>VZSF01003241.1:273930-293797 GCA_013398295.1 Chionis minor | reverse complement strand
GGGGGGGGGGGACACGGGATGGGACTTTTTTTCACCCCCGGCGAGGGGGAAACGCGGTGCCGGGAGGGCGCAGTGCGGGCTGGGGCGTGCGGAGGATGCGCGGGAGTTGCGCGGGTCGGGTGCGGGAGGGCAACTGGGCACCTGCAGAAGAAGCGCTTGCGGGGCGGCGCAAGCGCAAGCGAGTTCCGTTCTCGCCCTCTGAAGGCGCAAGTTGGCAGCGGTTACTTCACCCGAGCGGCAATTACGGCCGGTGGCACAAAAGCTGTAAAATCGCAGTTAAAGACACCAAAAGAGTCTCTACTAGCTCCTTAGTGACATCCTGTGGTACGGGGGCACTATTGCTAATGGCCAGCTGAGCTCCGATTTTGGCCACCGGCGCGGCTGCGCGTCCGTCACGACGCAGCGTCGCGGGGTGGGGGGGGTGTGTATGTGTTCAGGGGCCTAAATGACTCGAGGTGTTTTTATTTTAAATTATTTTTCTGCCTCGTGGTGCTGCGGAGCTGCTCCGGTTCTAAAAGGGAACAGGCGCTCGGGCACTGTGGGGATATTTGCTTTATAAAATAAGTAGTATCTCGCACAGAACGTTACAGAACAGCGAGGGCTCAGATCGAAGGACAAGAGGAAAAGGCCTCAAGTTGTGCCAGGGGAGGTTTAGGTTGGATATTAGGAAAAACTTCTTTACCGAAAGGGTTCTCAAGCATTGGAACAGGCTGCCCAGGGAGGTGGTGGAATCGCTGTCCCTGGAGGTGTTTAAAAGCCAGGCAGACGTGATGCTGAGGGACATGGGTTAGGGGTGGTTTTGGCATGGGGTTATGGTTGGACTCAATGATCTTGAAGGTCTCTTCCAACCCAAGTGATTCTATGATTCTATGAAGTACTGCGGCTGGCCTCGTGCCTAGAGCGAGGAGCAGGGAGTGAGAGAGACACCAAATGAACATCCAGCTAACTAAGGCAAATGTTAATTTCTTAATTCAGCGTGTGTCATCACGTTGAAACGAGACTTGCGGAACATCTCCCCAAGCCAAGAAGCACAGGGAGTAGAGATGAGGCGGGTGAAACCCTGTCCCTCCCTACGTCCCAGCTGCTCTGCCCCGTCCACCTCCCCGTCACCCAGCACGCCCGGCTGCTCCCCTGAGCTGCAGCAGAAAAGGCAAGAAAAGAAAAGAAAAAGAGAAAAAAGTGAGAGAGAGCTGAGTGCGTGGACCAAAAGGCCACACAACCTGTCCACAGGCAGGAGGAGAGTGGGAAGTCAGCACTTAATGGGCACAGCTGAGCTAACTGGATTCCAGCTTACAGGCACGCTGCTAGTAATGAGGATTTGGTGGCATCAACCTAAAAAAATGTCTCCACAGCCCCTGACAAGCTCGGTAAGATCCATGCCACCATGTTTACAATGCTCACATTGCCCAGGTGAGACAGATTAAGGCTAGCCTGGGCAGGCCTGAACACACAGCAGCCGAAACTGCTGATAATTGTTCGGAGGCATGTGGCTGCTGGCGGTAGATGGGTTGGAAAAGGCTCTTCTAAACTCCATTACAGGAATAACATCAGATGATGCAGGAGTTCACAAGAGATGACTGTGACACTCTTTATTGTCCCCAGAAGCCACCTGCTCAAAGCCTCATGGTGGAACTTACCCCCTGTAAAATTCTGGCGCTGCCCCTTCTTCCTGGTGGGAAAAGTGAAATGGTCACACGTCACAACAGATGCTGACATCTGTTTTGTCTGGTGGCATGCTTAGGACCTGCTGTTCTGGACTCTGCAGATTCACCTCTGTTTTGTGTTAAACATTTCCCTCGCATCCCAGCAGCAAGGGAGTTGCTGAGTCAGCCGGCTGCATCTGTCCCACAGCCCCAGGGCGCCTGCGGCCTCCGCGTTGCCAGTGGATGGATGGCTGAACAGCCCTGTCAGCAGAAATGCCCTCTTCCAGGTGGGACCGGCCAGAAGATTGCACCTCATCCTAAGGAGTGCAGGCCTGGACACACTGATGCATGAATTTATGTCTTGCAGCTTAATTACTGCAACTCCCTATGCTTTGAAATAAACCACAGCTGGTGTAAACTGCAGCTGCCTGCTGAGCAATGGGGAGCAGCCTGGTGCTTCGCTCATCCTCAGTTTCTTACTGAGTACAGACTTTGGTCTTCATAGAACCATAGAATGGTTTGGGTTGGGAGGCACCTTAAAGACCGTCTAGTTCCAACCCCCTGCCACAGGCAGGGACGCCTTCCTCTAGATAAGGCTGCTCAAAGCCTCATCCAACCTGGCCTTCTTTCCTGATACTCAAATCCCTTCATAGCCTTCTTCCATAGCCAGCTCCTGCTGGAGCACTGCAGCCATTGAGGAAGCGGTAAGACAAGAGTCTGGGAGTTTCATCTTTCCCAGGCAGTATTTCTGCACTACGGAGCTTATTTTGCCTCACGGAGATACAAATAACCCAGAACTCGATGCATTCAGAAGTAAATGCAAAACTTCTCTCCTCAGCTTCATTTCTTTGCACGGAAACATGCAGAGAATGCTAATACCCAGCCCAACAAATCCAAGCCCTATAAACTAATCAAGCTATTCCTCTTATGGGCTAGATAGAAAGCAAGGCAGAGAAGGAAACAGCTTTTTTCTATTTTAAAATACTTGGGAGGCACACAAGTCCCACAGAGATGGGAGCCATCTAAATATATATAAAGACATAGCGAGATAAATGAATCCATCTGTTGTAATCTAGCAGTTTCATAAAACCAATGAAAAAAATTGACAGTTTCATGAAACCACTAAAGCGCTATTGATACTTTCGAGTTTTTAAAATTCTTCTCCAATGTGTATGAACATAGAAAATCAACTGTCTCCTGTTGGATTCCTGAAACAAATAGGTAAGGAACAAGACTGTGCATGAAGCTGATGCAAACAAATCCACAATGTAATTAAAGCAAATTGCCATTAACAATCTAACACAGACTATTACAAATCCCTCCTCACACCCCAAAATACATTTCTGATTTCCATGATATGTCAGCACACACATCCACCACTACCCTTCTTCCATCCCAGAGATCTCGGAGCATCTCACAGATGGTGCTGAAGTGAAGCCTTACAACACCTCCATTCTCTTTCTCTGCAGGGGAAACCAAGAGGCACGGAGATTTGCTTATCGACTGACAGGAAGTATTAAAATGCCCGGAAAGACGTAGGTGTCCTATCTGCACATATGCCTTGCTCTTACTACTAGATAGCACTTCCAGTACAAGTCTGGTTGTAATTAGAGAAAGTTGTTCTTTTAAAGACGGCCCTGAGTAATCCACTGACAGCTTTACAGGCAGAGAAGGGCAAAGAAAGAGTGTTTTGCTTCATCCCAATGAGCGATGCCTTTTCTCAGCTCTGTGTCTGAAGAGCCATGTGGCAGCTATGGAACAGCACTCGTTAATATACTGTGAATTCACACCAGCTTTTGTTGGTTTCAAGCATTCGTATTTTGGTACAGCCAGGTGACAGGTATGGGAAACAGCCAAAGGTTTCCATACATCAGGGAATCCTACAAAACGTTTGGCAAGGGAGTCACTGCATAAGCCCCCGGTGTATCAGTCACCATCTCCCAGGCATGGTGGTGTGTGCTCTGAGAGCTTCCAGCAACGCAAGCTAGGCTGGGAAGTGGGAAAACATACGTGCGTTAGCAAGTGAGCTGTACTAGGCCAGGGGGATGCCCCTGGAAGTGTTTCCCATTAAATGTGCCAGCAGGTTCAGCTTCCTCCCTTCCCTCTCCTCTTCAATACATGCACACCTCCATCCGCCTGTGACTGTGGTACAGTCCTGCTCTCGTCTTTCTCTGGGTAGAGTGCAAGAGTGCGAGGAACAGGCAGCGCAGGAGATTTGACGGGCTGACTCCCAAAAAATTTCCTCAGTTAAAGTAGAGAGATACCCACAGGCCTCAGGGAGCTACTGAAATACACGTGTCCGATACCATCCCTTGAAATACTCCCTGCATTCAGTGATGCTTCTCCTGGGAGAGAAGTGAAACTATACAGCGATCACCCCCCAGCCCGTAACGCGGTCCCGACCAGGTATTATCGTACATGGAGAGCATGACATGCTGAACACGAGGCTACCTGGAGGCCACGGGCATCATGTATGATGTAATGAAAGAGGGAGCTGGCAACAGCTGGTCACTTCTGGAGATCATGCCTGGGTTACTATTTTAACGTGCTTCTCTATTTTCCCTTTTTTTTTTTTGTTTGATTATTTTTCTTCTAGAACTTGGTAACTGATGTCTCACTTATTATCGGTATTGTATTGATAATATACTGTTAGTGTTGATAAAAATTACATTTTTCTCCCCATAAATGCTACAATATGGAAAAACAATCTGCTGTTAATAAAACAGAGATAAATTCCCAAAGGAAATGAATGCTCTTAAAAACCACAAACTTGAAATAAAAAACCACTCTGCTGCATTTGAAGTAATTACAAGGGGAAAATGATGAAGGCTGTTTCTCCTCAAAAGTTGGCAATTTTTGTATCATGCTACCGATATTCTTAATGAAAAATGGTGCTGTTATTCACTGCCACTTATTTTACTTTGGCCAGTGCTGTAGCCAAACATCTGCTTGTTAAGTTAGCAGAGTACATCAATGCTTAGTAACTCACGAGTTTCCAAAGAAGATCTCCACAGATATTTCCAAAAGAAGAACCTCTCTAAAGCTTCATAAGGATGCACGTAGGAGGGGAGAAGACTATGAAGAAACGGAAAGGTCCAGACAAGGCATCCATGTGAATGTTTGGACGAGTTGGGTTCTTCTCCTAGAAAGGAGATAGCAGTAGAGACATCACTGCTCAAAGGATCCGTTCCTTTCCCTTCTATCTTTAGAGAGCATCAAAGGAAAATTAATCATGATTATTACAGTTACACATTCTGAGCCTGTTCCTGCTAATGCGTTGAGATATATAAATATATCCCAACAGACGGAATCCTGTATATCCAGGATTTAAGAGACAAATCCCCAAAGAGCAACTGTCCAAGCAGATACAACCCAGACAATCATTAGCAAGTCTTGCAGGTCCTTGGCTTACACAATTTCTACACGCTGTGCCAGGGTAACTGAGAAGTGTCAGCCTTTGGGGCTCTCCAGAACCAGGTACAAAAAAAGGCATCATTACATAGCCAGCCTCTAGCAGCATTCCCACCACACACCCTTCTGTTCATATTGTTGACAATCAATTATCACACGCCGGGGTTGAGACAAAAAAAATACTACTGGCAAAAAATAGTGTATTGACAGAATAATGATTTTAAAAAGATCTAAAAGAAGCCACACAAATACATGTGTTAATAGTCTTACTATCCTCACAAGGCAATTAGATACGTTAGGCTGAGGAGTAGAAAATGATGACTCCTCGTTTTTTTAAATGATAATGAGTTTCTCGCAGGCAAACTACACAGCCCTGGAGACTAAATCCTCAGACTATTCATAGACCACAGAAGCACAGAGAAAAAGAAGCAAGTTTCTCCAGAGCACTGTGAGAAACCCAGGAATGCCTTCTCCCAAAGGCAGTGAGGAAGCCTGGGTGCCAAGACATTAGGAAAAATGGTATGTTTTTGTCTGCCTGTGACACACCTGCACAAACGCACTCCAGCTTGTTTTCAGCTGCAATGGGAACTGAAGGTGTTAATTATTCTCTGGCAGTATGGGGGTGTCAGACTGTTCGTTCAGCAGCACTAGCGTAAAAGTGAGGAACTCACTGGGGTACAAATGATGTCGGGATCAAGTTCTGTACCTTTCAGCGTGTTCCGAAAATAAACCACCTCTGATTACTGCTGGCTTGGTTTTTCCACACTCCATAAGTTACTGTACAATGGCAGGACATAACTGAAGGCTTTGCATGCTCTGTGCTACTATGAATTGCTAGCGACAAAGACATTCACCACAACATACACAGCAAAATGAACAAATAATTGTGCAACTATTTCCTAAGCAATACATCCTTACCACCACTAAGGGACAGTGTTTCCTACATTTCTACTAATAAGAGTGACATATCTGCAAGTTCAATTTTAACTAGCAATGGTTAACGCCTCCTTTTAGTGCTGGAGGTGTTTTATATTCTGTGTTATGTTGGTTTAATAAGTTACTTCTTCACGACACAATGAATTGCAGGCCCATTTATTGTACTTTCACTACCACCAGCAGGCTACGCTAATAAATCAACGAAGTGTCTTAGTGAAGGTAATTCTATGAACTAATAGGCCAAAGAGGATAGGTAGTCTAAAATAAGGGGTTTACAGTCAGGTTTCAATCAAAAGGCATAAACGACTTTGCAAAAGGCATCACTTTTTGCATACTAATTTTTTCAAAATACATAATTTGTATCTCTGAAAACCTCATAAACTGTCCTCATCTGTGTTGGTGATTCAAATATTGGTGAATCTACAACCTGAGGCTCTTTGATGGGCACTGAGTCTGTTTCCATTTATACCAGAGACACTTTGGCCATTGACTTCACTCCGAGTGCAGATAATGTCTGCTATATTCAGAGGCAAAACTTCACTAGTGGTCCCCTTTCTTCAGGCATGTTTCGTGTTCTGGAAAATAGTTTAATCAAGTTGAAAGACTCCACTAAGTAACCTCTCAGCCTCTGTTTTTGAAAAATATTCTGAAAGTCCTACAGTCACCAGAAAGTAATTTGTATACTATAAGGCTGCAGCTTATTTACAATAGGTGAAGCTTTTATAGGACAGTATAGCAGAGGTACCCGGTTATCCTTACTTTCACATTCTTGTAACTAAGAAATGTCCACGATGGAGTTGTTACAGTGATAACATATGACCATATCAAGCTCAGTGCTGTAAGATTTCAAGGCCATATTCCAACATCTTGTTTGGTGTCTCAAACAGGCAGCGACATTCACATTTGTTGGCTACAAGATCAGTAGCTGTACAATCAAGCTGATGCTGTAGCTGCACAACCAAAATCCAGTCTGCCTGGCATCTTTTCAGTGAGAGAAAGCACAAGGCACATCCTATCCAATCCATAAAGAACAATTAAAAAGTAAAAACTAATAATAATCTCGAGTCCTGTGAACAGAACGCTGTCGCGATTCAGCACGCTGCTGAACAGTACATCTCACCTTATCTACCCAGATAATCCAGTGCAATTAGCCCTCGCCGGTGCTAGGAAGAGACAGCGGCATAGCCAAGCAACAGGTATTTTGACTACCCACCATCTAACACTGCCCTGTAATTAGCTGGAGAGCCCCACAGATTTCTGCCCGATGAGCTGTTTCAGCTAATGCGAGGCTTCAGACTCAGCAAACCCGAAGCC
Source organism: Chionis minor (assembly GCA_013398295.1). Lineage (NCBI taxonomy): Eukaryota > Metazoa > Chordata > Aves > Charadriiformes > Chionidae > Chionis > Chionis minor. The sequence continues at coordinate 286,493 of VZSF01003241.1, read as the reverse complement.
TGCATTACCTGCGGTTCCTGGACTGGTCTTTATGTCGGCCCCGAGCAAGTCACAGGTGCAGAACTGTGCCGCAGAAGGGGCACAAAGAGGGGAAGGGGCCCCGCGCACAAACTGTGCATAACTCCTCCGACTTCAGTCACACATATTGAATGTTTTGGATGGTTACACACATGGGAGCAAAACCGGGCAGTTCCTGTATGGTCATTACCCAAGATATAAAATGTTTGACTTTTAATTAAGATCTACAATATCAATGTCACAAAATGAGTCTGAAATTACAAGAGCGGGAGCTGATCTGATTGTAAAAAGCTCAGCTATTCAATTGAAGGCCAACGCTCGGTCATAACCAGAGAAAAGTTGAGGTCAGGAGTCCAAGTTCAGGAGTGGAGAAAATAAGAAGCTGAAGGAAACATTATATCCTCCTATAATCCTTGCAGGAGATATGATTTCAGCATGAAAGGATGCAGTCCAGCTTTAAAGTTTCCAAGCAAAAATCGTTCTACTATAACTGCACTGTGAGATAAAAGCAGACATGTGATCTAGTAATACTGGCCTCTTTCACTGGTGTTTTTATTGGTGCTGCCCTCCATATTAAAGAAAACAAACACTCTGCTTTTAATATTAAAGATAACTCCAACAGGTCTGCTTTGGAGAACCTTTCTGTGTTAATCCATTCCTTGTAATACAGTTAGCCGTGTGTAAATTTGGAAGGTGGCCTGTAAAAGGAAAAGCAAACAGAAGATTGGCTCTTTTTAAAACTTTTACCCAGCTTTTGGGAGTTTTTGTTTGGGTGCTGGTTTTTCTTTTTTTAATATCAGCTGCTTCTCCTTTCTCTCTTAAAGCGTCATGGTAGAAGAATAAATAAAGCTGTGACCTCATATGTGGTTATCCCATATCCTAACTGAGGAACAGGGAGATTTGGGCCCTCCTGAGACCTGAAATACCTGAAGGAATGCATAAATACATGAAAGAGCATGTTTATGGAGTAGAAATATCACTCAGTTGTACACCAAGACGAAACTCAGGAGACAGTGTCTATTCTAATTGTACTCTGAGCCCAATGGATATCTCCACACAAAGCATTTCCTCTTAGCACCTTTCAGTTTCTCCATTTCTAAAAATGATAACCTGGAATGTACACAAGTTTTGAAGTTCCTTCCGATAAGGCAGGGCCAGCCATGACATCCCCAGATGAATAGCGGGGGGTATGATACCTGCCCCTTGCCAGCAGAGCCCAATGCCATCAGAAGGGGCACAGACATTTTGGCAGCGCAACATGGATCACTGAGCTGCTGGAACTCCTGCTCCCTTCTCCCTCTTCATAATGTGGCTGGATTCAAATGGAAAGGATTTCTGAGGATGCTACTACAGTCATAATTTTGCTGTCGGCTAGTCAAAAACCATGGCACAGAAGAACCAAAAAGCAATCAATTGCTGCCGTTAATGAGTTCAAGTAAACCGAAGTGAAGTGAAATTTTCCTGTCCACTTCCACTAGCCATGAATTTGGCCTGCAAAAGGTCTCACGATCAGTCACCGGTATAGTAGTTGTGTTTCTGAATGCGCAGAAGAGGGTGGAGCTCCTTGGTGATAGACCCAGTGGGGAATTCTCCCCTCACAAAGCAAGATCAACATACTGACCAATAAATCACTTTTGTTGTTGATACAGTTCTGCTAACAGTTTAAGTTACTGAACGTTCTAGAATGATGAACAAAAAACCAGGAAGTCTTGTCAAAATAACAGGTGCCACTATCAACAGAAAAATAAGGTGCATTTGCTGAAACAGAAGTTAGAAATATCTTCCTTTCTCTCTTTGGTGTGTGTTTGTCAGCTGCTTATAGTAATTGACATCATCATTTACATCAGTTCTCACTGATGGATGCTGGGATGAGCTGGAGTGCAAGAGAGGATGCTGTTGACCTGATCATTTCTGCCACCAAAATAGGTCACATATAACTTTGCAATAGTAGTAACATCCAGATCCCAGTTTTCCACAATGGAGTCCTTATATACTGCCTGGGGACAGAGTTTTACGCTATGTATTTACCCATCATGACAACAATCTACGGAGAAGGCAAAGAATTGAAAAATGAAAACGTTGAGGAAACCGTCTGGTTTGCAGCTTATAGTACCACAGCTGCTGTCCCAAACCACGTCCTCCTACAGCAGAGAGACATTGGCCTTGGTAATAAGCCAGACATCGAAACCTTCCTAGGGAATTCCTCCTCCTGAGAGGCACACGCAGATCAGAAGAGGACAGGCTGTCTAAACACAGCGAGCCTCCTCTCCCTTGCTGGGTTATTTTCTTTCCCCCTAGGGGAGCTCCAGCCAGGGGAAACTCCAGCTTTAACAGAAGGTGGCTTGGTTTCCTCCCTGTTTTTATAGCAAGAACAAGCTACAAAGGCAGCCTTTCGATAATGTCCAGTTCTTCAAAGCCAGGTTCTCTGCCGTACTGAAGCATTTGAAACTTGAGTTCTGCTTTCACTGCAGTTTTATCTAGCTAGTGTATTTCTGACATACCTGGAACACCGGTACCCCGATCTGAAGTGTAATGATGTCAAATGGCAGAAGACATTTCATGACTCCTGATTTTCTGCTCATTCCAAGGAAATGTCGAGATCCTCACTCCAAACGAAGTAGTGTACATGTTCAACAAGTCAGAGATGCATCATCAGTGACCACTGGAGACCCAGGCTGGGCTTCCCAACTCTAGGAGAGACAGGGACCCAAAGGAATAAAGGTCTCACCTCCTAGGAGTTGGGCTCCAGAGTGCTGCTTGCTGAACTCCTGTCCACTGCAGCTCAGATGCCATGCCTGAAGGTACTTACAGGGAAATAGTATCAGCATTGAAAACATCAAAATTGGATTATACTTGGACACACGCTGGCAAAGTATTTGCAATGGATTCAGAATAGCTGGAGATTGGCCACATCATCATAATATTCCTGAAGTTGGATAAAATTTAACAGCAGTAAATTAGGAAACTTTGCCAACCCCAAAGCACTACCTCAAACTTGGGCCAAAACAATGCACTGGCACTCAAATGCTCTAGAAGGATTTTTCCTTTCTGCCAAACGCTGTTGATCAGATAAGAAGAGCTGGGCTGTGGACCACAGGGATAGGGACGCTGTTGCTGGAGAAGGCTGGGTCTTGGAAAAGAGCCTTTGTGGCATAAATCAAGAATTAAAATACTTGTAGAGCTCTGTGTAGAGGGCAAAGAAGCGGGGCTGCTGGGGCATCTGCGAGTCTCAGCTGAAGAGATTGAAACACCTCTGGACGTTGCTCAGAATCTGCTTCTGCTGAGCTGTCTTTACCCACCACTCTGTATTTCTCGCTGACAAATCTACAATGGAAAACCAGAAGCTGAACTGTTATGGTATGTTAAAATGTTCCTTCCAGAGAGGTATTTGGAGCACAATGCGGGGGGGTGGGGGGAATGACGGGGGGTGGGAGGAGGAGACAGAAAGAACACAAAAGTTTTAAAGGGGAGCCATAAGCTGTTGGTACCTATGTCTTCTGACAGATCTCAGCCCTGGTGCCTATTGAGTTAACGGTGACATTTGTATTTCTCTCTCAGACCTCTGTGAGGGTGCTTATACACAACAGGGCTCCCCCCAAGCAATTCCACACCGCCCTGCCTGGCCAACTGGAACCCCACAGACCCACAAGAGCGTCCGCAGCCACTCCGGGGGAGCAGCACAGCCTTGCAAGAACCCTCTGCTCTGCTTCAGGATTGTTCAATGGGACATTTCCAAGATTCTCCCCATCTCTTCGAAGTGAAGGGGGTGAGGATCTGTCTGATTGTATCTGTGACCCTGGCAACTCTTCACAAGCAGAGACAGCTGAGTCACTAATATTTAGAAAAATAACATAATTGACTGTATTCAGCCCCGCGGAGGACCCCTGCTGGGTATTCACAGTTAAACATTAGAACTCGGTCATTTCTGGCAGCCTTTGTGAAGGGTTGCCGGGGCTGTAGATTCAATTAGATGACCTCCGACAAACCGATTTCCACTGCAAATATCTTTAAAAAAATACATTAAATCCCCAATAAATACAGTGAAATTGGAGGAGACAGCCCTTCCTACCTCATTGAATGTCCCAAATCACCCTACAGCCCCAGCTAGATGTCTTGCCTGGATGTTATGCATGCACGGGCTCTATGATCACCACCCTCTAATGTGATTTAGCACTGTCTGCGGATTGCACTCTTTAAATCTGAGAACGTGACAGTGTCGCAGTTGGATGCGGATTAGGATACAAAATGATGTTGAAAAAGTAAAAACATTTGCATGTATCTTTCTTTTCCTTTTCATTGGGCAGGGGTGACTACTCTTCTACCACCACTGCTTTATCCTCAGGCAGCTTTTTTCCCATTCCTAGCCACTGAATTATTTTGATGTAAGAGGAACTAAGATGAATTGTCAGGTCCGGTGTTTTGTACTGCCCATTACAAAACACTTGCAGCAATGCGTTACACTAAGTTGGAATATTTACTTTCTTCTCAGGTAATCTATACTAAAAGCGACTAACGCACCACTAAGGCAACTAGAAATGAGATTTTTAAATGCTGTTCTATGCAGAGGGGTTTATGACAAGCCCTACAGTAAAACAACCAATGTGGACACTATTTGTTAACACCATTATAATGAAATCAGTTAACAACTTAATTACACTTTGTAAGTGCTTCTCAGAATGTATAAGACATTTCTAATTCAGCTTTTAAACATCCCAATTGTCTAAGTTCCTGTCTGTCTCAGACTACAGGATTTCATTTCAGTCAACATATTCCGCTCTGGTAAATTGGTTCTTAGCTCAACTTTTTTGTTTGCTTTTTTCCTATCCTAAACAATTCTGAACAGCTACTAAACCCTCACCTTTCTTGCACACATCAATGTTTGAGGAAATATAAAGAAACAGAGCAGTGCTGGATTCTGAAGATGTCCCTCCAGAGAGAAGCTTAACAAAACAATGTTTTAAAGTAATATATCCCCATTGTTTGGGTTACAATAAGATATGAATTCAATAGCAGAAAAATATAACAGGACAAGAGCTATTACAAAATGATTATCCAGAGAGCCATCAACTAGCAATTTCTCAAATGGCATTGTAATTATTCTTTGTACATGGTGCAAAATAATATACTAAGGGTATTTGCCGAGAGGAAACTTTTCTCTACATATAGTGTAAATTGGTATATGGAACAGAGACACTGCATGGAGTTTGGTCTGATTTTTTTTTCCCCCCAATGTTCCCTGCTGAGCAGTGCCACAATTAATCAAGCTTTCTAGGTTTTAGTTAATTGCTGGACCCCAATAAATTGGTTTGTACTGGCATTGGTCCAGGTCTGATAATTTCACAGCCTTGGAAACTGCTGCATGTTCACACAAGAACCTTGCAAGCAGGGAGCTGGGATAAAAAGAATAAAAGAAACTCTTGTTCTGTGAGGTTCCATTAATACTTAAAAAGCCAGCCCACTAGCAACAGTGTCTTCACTGTTTGTTTTTCTCCGTGTGTTTTATACTGATGTTTTTAATCATGAAAGGAAATCCCCCCCCTTTCCTTATTTTAAACTTTTTTTCCATAGATAGTTATTCTCAAAGAGCCATTTCTAATTTCACCAGGATCTCTTGGAAATTTGCACTGTTCCCATCCTCCGCTGAAAATCCACTGTGGCATTTTGAGACAGCTTGGCTATTTTTTCTTTCTTTCTTTCTACGATTTTGTTCATGTGAGAGGATCACTATCTTCTGGTGAAGAAAAATTCAAGACCAGGTTTATGAACGAGCCGAGAGGGACAAGTGGTCCCACAGCCTGGTCTAACTCCGTGCCGGTGGGTGCCCCTTACAGTCAGCCGGATGCTGGGAGACAGAGACAACACGGATTTTCCTAAGTGTGCCGTGAGAATCAACAGAATTAGTTCAGTGCAAGTCAACGCATTGGGGTCTGTTATGAGTAAATACGCAATATTGCTATCAATGTGAAAGACAGGTCCACAGTTATTAGTTCATTTTACAACGGGGCTCGGTTACACGAAGGACTTTGCGTCCTCAGCTCTCACTGGTAGCAATGGGATTTGCGAGCACTCAGCCCCCGACAGGCTCTGGCTCCATGCTGGCACACATTTGACTTTGTTCTCCCTAGAGAAGGCTCATTTGGCAAGTTCAGTTTTACTAATGGGTTTCAAAAGCACTCTCACACCAGCAAGTTTCTAAGCAAAAGAATTACATAATACCCGAGGTGTTCGGTAACTTCGTTGTTATTGTCTTTGGCTCACCAAGGCGAGATTAGCAGCACTAATCACAGTTTTATAAAAGTATATTTGAATTGCAATTGGAGCCTCCTTCAGTCTGCCTTGGCTCCTTCTGTCACGCCTCGGAAGACAGGACTGACCGGGTTTATCTGGTGGATCTCAGCTGTAATGAAATGCCTCAGCCAGTGGATCTTTATCGTGGAACGATCAGTCTGTCAGATTTGTTACTGCTTTTCTCATACATAGCTGCATCCTCAGCACCTACAAATCGCTGCGAATCCTTTAACTCCTGCGAATTTCTACCGAGCATGATTCTAGTCAACAGTTCCAGTGGCAGGGTAGAATGTCTGTTGTTTTTACATGAACTACACCACCTTCTGCTGTTTTCAAGAATGCGCGGCACTGAAAAAACAATGGAGATGAAGCTGCTCCCAGAACTTTGCAAGATTCACTTCTAAGGATTGTTTGACGCTGCTTTTCACTTTTCACTGCCAACAGCCACCAAGATGCTCTCGCAGGCTATATAGTATCACATTTTGGCCGAAGCAGTAACTGTACGTTGTGCATCCTTCCTGCCCGCAAAATGCTGTCCGTACAAGAGTTAGGGATGAGAGTTTGGACTGAAGATTTGGACCCGATATCTTGAGGAAAAAAATGCCCCTTTCAGTTTCCTCAAATATGTGGCATCAACCAGGGATTTAGAGCTTTACTGTCAACTCCTTTATTGATGTTATGCCTACACTACATGATACATTTCAATACAAGACTTAATATTGCACAAGAAATTAATTACTACTATTAATACTAGAAAAAGACAAAAAGACAAATCTGGGATAGCTAAATAATCTTTTTTTTTTTTTTTTTAAATGGTAAATTAGACGGATAAAAATACAAAGGGGCTAAATTAGAAATCAGTGGTTTCTGTCCAAGATTACAATGCACCATTGATAGTAGGATGTATGTGATCAAGAATTCCTGAATTGGAAATTCAACTATCTGGGTAAGAAGATACAAGGAAAGACAGGACAGACAGCAAAACTTTCTGGGAATGTCACAAAGATAAGGCCTTTCACAATTCCCTTGTAGTTTGTGTAGATTCCTTGGGCTCTTTTGAAAGTTTGAATAATAATTGCTTCTACATATCTTGGTGATGACTCTTCACTACTATTTCGTGCTCAGTAAACCACTGAGGCCTGGTGTTTTGAAGCTGGTGGAACTTGGTGAAGCTCATGCAGCTCATGAATATAAAAAAATTCTGTATTCCTACAAAGTGTCTCGCAGACTTTCTTTGACATTACACGTATGAGAGAGAATTATAAGATCATAATTACAGCTGCACACACACTGTAGGGGTGAAAGGTATTTTGTAAATATCTGGATTGGATTGGATTGGGTTGGATTAGGTTGGATTGGGTTGGATTGGGTTGGATTGGGTTGGGTTGGGTTGGATTAGATTAGATTAGATTAGATTAGATTAGATTAGATTAGATTAGATTAGATTAGAAACAGTGGCAGATGAGCACTTTGAAATCAATGCAAAATTCAGGAGGGCCTTACCTCTGAGTGCATATATATGATGTATATGTGTTCTACACCTATACATTGGTATTCTCGACATCCCACCTAGCAAAGTGTCGTTTGCTTTAGGACAGAATGAAAAATCGTGTGGTTCCCTTCCCCTACATTTCCGTGTTTGCTACTGGCAGCTCTTGCAACTCTCTTATTACCTGTGTATTTGGTAGTGAGATTTAGCGATATATATTTTGTTTGCATTTTTTTACGGAACAATGAAAGATTTTCGTCCACTCTTCAGTCTCAGCTGAATATGTCCGCATCCAGATAGTGAGGAATCAGGCTGCAATCTGACATTTTATGTAATGTTGTTGTTGTTGTTTAGCAAACTGTATTGAAATCTCAGATTCACTACGTCCATCTGTCTCACTGCTAAATAAGTAAATTAATTTCTAGTGCTAGAGGACTGAAACCTCACCGCAGATGAAGTCAGGGCTACAGAATGAACAGAAGGGTGGAGAATGCTTATGACCATCCTATGCCATAATCACAAAATCATGCACATCTGAAGCCCTTTTTGTTTACCAGTATATGTGAAGACTGCTTGATGAGCATCCAGATCGTATTCCCAGTATGATAGTTGGAGGGCTGATCCAAACCACAAAAAGTAATTTAGGGACTTTTATAAAATCCTGTGAATAATGTTTAGCAACTTAAGATACATTTTCCAAAGCATTCCACTGAATTTATAGGAATGCAAAAATCAAGGGAATTCTTTAGTTTAAGAACAGCTTTTCACACTTTTTCAGAAGTGAAAATTTGACCATAGATAATAATTTTCTTCTTGAAAGCAAAGGATAAAAAAAAGACAGGGAGGTAAATGAAAGTTGCATCATGTGTCTAACATCTCTCAAAGCTCAATGTCTGTTCCAATTAAGAAAACTCCACATGGTGTATAAACATGTTAGCATTGGCACGAATCTTTTATCCTGGGTTTTTTTTCCCTCACAAGAACTGAGAAATAATAGCAGGATACCTACATACTGCTCAGTCACTGCGAGGCACCGCACAAGGAGATGGACTTCTACTGTGAGTGTCACAGTTTATTAGCTGCTTAACTTCTGTTATCTTTAATGAGAATTACCCGGCCAAATCTCTGTGCTCCTAAAAACTTAGGGCATCCTCGAGTCTCTAATGCCCACTATCAGGAGCAATTCTTTCCTCTCCAGACACCAGGCTGCAGGGAATATCCAAGCAGTGAGTTCTGCTTGGCAGCATGAAGGGTAACAACTACGTATTTGGTGCTTCTCTGGAGTTCTCCCTCACATGTGTACAGCAGCCCTGAACTTCACAAATTGCGGGATTAGCCCACAGCTGAGCGAGATCACAGGGCAAGGTCTCTCTGCTAAGCCGTATCGGTGCCGTGGTCGGAAGGGAGTACAACAGACTGCCTGACGTGGGGCTGCATTAGCTGCGAGACAAGGCAAAGCACAACGGGCTCTGGCAAGACGCAAAGAGTACGAGCTTTTAATTACACTTACTCCTCGGTGATACTTAGGCAGAGCTGGGCGAAGAGGAACAGCTCAGGCATGGGTGCAGCACTGCCAGGATCCAGAGCCCTGCAAGCTGAGCGAGGGTCACCCACCAAGAGGCCACCAGTGAAGATTTCATTCCCGCACAATGTCCAGCTTGTGTCACGTTGCCCTTTGACCTACCAACCTAACACTTGCGGCGATACTATGCCACGTCAAGATGTATGACAGGAAAGAGAGGCAGCCTTTGTACATGACCAAGAAAGAAGCAGACCCTGACCACTTTAAACTGCATCAGCACTCAAAAGCCGTCGGGGACATCCCAATAACTGATGAACAGCACAGCCTGACCAACAGGATCAGTTCTAGGCGTAGGACTAGGGCATCCTGCCCTTGGAGGTCTGGGTTTCCACTCAATTCCATTCAGTGAGTCCCAAACCCTCACCTAAGAGAAAGGTTCTTTCAACCAATTCATACAATCTGAATCTGCCAAAGAGTGGGAAAAGGGCTCCATTTTGTATATTTCTATGTTCAGCAAAGGTCTTACACCTGAATTAGGATCTCCAGAAACCATCAGACACCATCGTCTTCTGAAACAGTCTTACAGAATGCAGTGGAAAGTGCTGGCATCTATAGCAACTTTTCCAAGGCACTCTTCAGGCCAAATAAGGAATTTCTTTTCAAAGAATCTCTCTGCAAAAGAATTCAGGTCACAGAGTCTATAGAAAGTATTTCATTTCTCATTGCTCCACTATGTGTAAAGGGTACTGCAACTACTGCTGTTGTCTTTATGCACGCTGGACTGTGCATCAGCACAGAGAAGGAAATAGATGTGATGAATGCTGTCTAGAGGAAGTTTGACAGAGGTGGGTAGCTGTGTTGGGTGAGTTGTTCTGGAGGATGTCTACCCAGTAAAACTGAGCTCTGCCCAGGCCCAAAGCTGCACCTACCAAAGTCATGTGGATGCTATAAAACCAAACTATCAAGCCTGCCTCCAAGGACCTGCAGATTCCTACTCACAAAGATTTGCAGTCTCTTTTCTTTTCTAGACAGAATTATAATTTGTGTATTTGGTTTTGGGTAACACTGAAGGAAACAGATACTCACATTCCCCAAGATGCTTAAAGTCTTCTGAAAATGACACCATACCTATGTTCACTTTGACCACCGTTACCCATAAATACAACCAATAACAGAACAAAAGCCTCACAGATCAGAGACCCAGCATGGAGAACCCAGCCTTCATCCAACTGGAGTAACACGGGAATTCAGAAAATCCAAACATTCTACTGGAATTTGGACAGTATGCCCAAATGCCCCTTTTCTATAAAGAAATGTATTTTAATGATGTTGCTAAGGGCATTTTAATATCTCATTAATGCCTCTGAAATCTGATGCTGTATCAATTTGGCCCTAACATTAAAGGGAAGGGATTGCTTTTTGACTTGGAAGAAAAACTACCACGTGCAGAGTCACCGGCACAACTTCAGCCTCCTGTAAGGACAGCAAGACAAAAGTGCAGAGCTTCTCTTGTAATTGCTGCACTAAATCCAAGAAACATCCCTGATGATGCAATCTGGTTTAGATTTAGAGCTGTTAAGGGATGTACACAATCTACGGCCTCTTGCTGGACTGCCCCAGTAGCAAATGCCTTTCCCTTCACAGCATGGTCTTTATTCCACCTGACTTCCTTTACTTTCACTGTTACACCCTTCAATTCTATGTTTCCTTGAGGTGTCTGAACTCAGTTTCTGAGACAAGATCAGCGGCACCGGTGAAGTGGCACTAGGGTAGGATTTACTATGACTCCCACACCTAGTAGGCTCCCAGAGAGCCGAAGGCAGCTCCCAGGAAAGTCCCTCCACCCTGTGTCAATGTCAGCGGGAGGACTCGGACTGGTTTTGGGTCTAAGAGCTCTTTGCAGAATGCAACAGGGTGAGTTCGGTCATAGGTCTGAATGTGTATGTTATTCATACACACTTTATCTCATGGGCTGAGCCCACACAGTCTAACCCAGCACAACACCTAAAGGAACAACATTGCCACAGCTCCACCGTTTAGAACCACGTGTGTACACTCTTCTCCCCGCGAGCACGGGCCCACCTCTGCAGGACCAGAGCTCCCACAGCTCAGACTCTCTGCCTTCAAGCACAAATTACTATCATATTTCCAATTCAGAGTTACCAGTTGTTTTTCCATTTGCCCGTCCCTATTTCACACAGTGGCTCTTCCAAAACTATCAGCCTGTGGCAACAGCCACCACATTCAGGACTAAGAGCTTTAAGTGATGATTTTTCCTTAGGAGCAGGGGTTACTGCCCGTAAGACAGAGGGTGGAAGAGTGACACAGAAGTAGCATGGAGCAGTGTTTTCAAAACGCTTAGGTCCGGAATGCAGTTCCTTTGTTTTTTCCTTTTTTAAGAGTTATATAGTCGCATTTTACTAACACACAGCCCTGGTTACCCATGAAGTCACACTACAAAACCCTTAGGAAGTCAACTCTTCTTTCCTCATGCTAATAGGAGTTTTCGCCGTACACTGTATTTTCGATATTTCGTCCAGCCGAGTTACAATGGGAGAAATGAAAGTTCTGCTCAATTCTGAAAATATCTCCCAAGCCTGGGAGGTGTCTGACCTCCCAGCAGTGCTCCCTAAACACCCCGGTCCCAAACTAGGGGAAATAGGTTGTAATTTGTTTCTCCACATGATGTCTTTTCATACCTCACCCTTTTTCTCAGATCATTTGTCAAGGGTTCACCGATCTCTTCTTATTAGTTACAGGGGCTACAACAAGACAGAAAAAGAATGTTTGACCAAGCATATAATGTCATGAGTCATGGGTTTAATTTAGTTCCACCAGAATCTCAATGTGACCTTGAAACCTTCTAACACAATAAATCAGACCAGAGGGTATCGGCAGAGGGTGGCGGACAAATCCCAGCGGACGCAAACTCCGGCGGGTCTGCTCGGGCGGGCGCCCCGTGTGTGAAAAGCCCGTTAAAGCGCCATCCCGGGGCACAGCCCCGTCTCTCGGAAAACGGCCGGCGGGGCCCGGTTCCGGCGGCGGGAGCCACGGCCGGAGCGGGTGGCGTTCACCCTTTGAAGGCACCGGCGAAAGCGCCCGCCCGGCCGCGGGCCCCGCCGCCCCGCAGGTGGTTCCCGCCCGGCGGGAGGGGGGCGCCGGGCCCCCCGCGCTGGAGACCCCCGTCGTGTCCCCCCCGTCGCCTCCCCCCTCGCTGGAGACCCTCGTCTCGTCGTGTCCCCCCCC